>CAUYQG010206130.1:0-33601 GCA_963574415.1 Tarsius wallacei | reverse complement strand
GTAAGAGTAAGATGGAGAGAGAGAAGAGTAAGAGGGAAAACAGACAGACATACCAACTAACAAATGAAAAAGACACAAAGACATAAAAGAGTTTAAAAAAAAAACTAAAACATATACATAATCATACAAACATCCAATCCAACAATCCCCTCCCATTGATGTACTCTTCCCGTACACAAACAGGAAGTCTAAAGAAAAGAAAAAAATCAGTAAAAAACAGAAACAAAGCAAGTATGAAAACGTTATCAAAAACAGAAAGAAAAAGAAAAAAACTAAAATAAAAAACAGAGAAAAAATAAAAACAAAAGCAAGGACCCAAACTCGCTCTGAGTTTGTTCCTGTAAGTCCAACATCCCTTCAGCTCTGACCTCTAGCTCTCCATGCAGGTTGATAGGGTTGCTCTCAGTGCAGTCTGATGTTCTCACAACTTGGGTCAGATGCCCCAGGCTTACTGTGGAAGGAGGGTGGATCAGATTTGGACTCACCCAGCTTGCTGTCTATCAAGTCTGCCACTCAGATCTGACCTGTTTCTGATCCAGCATGGCAGAGGGACTTTTGTCTCTCCTAGTTTGATGAGATTACCTTAAGTCCCAAGTTGGAGGCTGGGCAGAGCTGGGCGGAGCTGGGCAGGGCAATGAAGGTCTCTTCCTGGTCCTGGGACAGAGAAAATGGCTGCAGTCAGCACTCCTCACCAGGCATGGAGCTCCTCTCTGGTTTTCCCCGATCCTCTCTCTCCACTGATCAGATCTGGGGCTCCAGCTGGTCCACTATAACAGGCGATGGTGCGGGCCAGATGCCAGGCAATGAGAATCAGCTGGATTTGACAGGCTCTTCTCAGGAGAGTCCGCCAAACAGCAGACAATCTTGTGTACCTGCACTCCAATCTCAGGGCAGTGGGGGCCTGCAGTCACCCTCAGAGGAAGGCCCCAGGTGCATGCACCCGAGTCTCCCCTCAGACGAATTTTCACTCTCCCACCAGCGCATGCCTACTCACGCAGAGAGTCTTTATGGATACTTGCTTTTGTGGAGACTCACACAGTCTGACCTGTCCAGTGACCATCTTAAGCTCTACCCCATAATCTTCTCATCTTTAAAATGAGGAAATTGGGTTGGTTTATGTAAAAAGTCCCTACTGTTCTAATGTTTAAAGTAAAATTAAAAATGAAATTAAATATAGGTAGTCCTTAATAAGTTATGGGCTAAAGGAGCCAAATCATTAACTTGAGAGTACATTTTAAAAGTTGAGAGACAAAAAGCATACAGTTATTTGAACAGGAAAATTAAAGAAATTTAATTAGGCATAAAGTTGCAGGTAACTAAGGCAAAAAGAAGCAAGTATCACAGAAGTGACAATTGTAGAAAGGGTACTACCTCCAGGGATGGGGAATTAAAAGGAAGAGTTTGGAATAACTAATACTTAGAATCTGGGAAGGGCCCACATGGCTGAAATTCAGACATTTTTAAAATTTTTATTTTATTATGGAGATGAGGGGCTCAAGTAAGGATTAACTACACAGGTAGGCTGCATGCGGGTGAAGTTTGAGCCTCCAGTGGGCCCTCACTGTCCCTGGTTTGGTACCAGGCACCCTTTTTGTTGTTATATGCCCCCTCCCTCCCTCTCCCTTGGCAGTGCCCAGTGACTGCCAATCCCTCTTTTGTGCTATTGTGATTGATGTCCAGGTCCCACTGTGAGTGAGAACATGTGGTATTCAGTTCTTTGTTTCTGTGACAGATCACTAAGTATGATGGTCTCCAACTCTATCCAACTACTGAGAAGTACATGATTTTGTTCTTCTTTATGGCTGTGTAATACTCCATCATGTATATGTACCACATTTTATCTATCCAGTTCACTTTCAATGGGTAGTAGGGTTGGTTCTATGTTTTTGCTATTGTGAATAGTGCAGCCATGAACTTGTGTGTGCAAGTGTCTTTTTTGTAGAACAATTATGTTCTTCTGGGTGTATTCCCAAGAGAACGATTACTGGATCATATGAAAGGTCAATTTTTAGTGATTTTAGAAATTGCCACACTGCTTTCCGTAGAGATTAAACTGGCCTGCACTCCCACCAACAGTGTAGAAGCATTCTTTTTTTTCCATACCCTCGCCAGCATCTATTGTTTTTTTATTTATTGATGAGGGCCGTCCTTACTGGGATTTGGCGGTATCTCATTGTGGTTTTGATTTGCATTTCTCAGATGATTAGTGAGGCTGAGCATTTTTTTCATGTATCTGTTGGCTGTTTGCATATCTTCTTTTGAATAGTGTCTATTCATATCCTTTGTCCACTTTTAATAGGGTTGTTTGTTTTTATCCTAGTAGCACTTTTGAGTTCCTTGTAGATCCTTGCTGTAAGGCTGGGTGCACTGGCTCATGCCTGTGATCCCAGCACTCTATGATTTCCTTCATCAGTGTTCTGTGGTTCTCCTTGTAGAGATCTTTTACCTTCTTGGTTAAATATATTCATAGGTATTTTTGGCAGCTATTATAAATGAAATTGACTTATTGGTTTGATTTTCAACTTGGTTGTTATTGACATATAGCAGTGCTGATTTGTGTATGTTAATGAAGTAACCTGAGAATATACTTAAGTAATATACCAAGTCCAGGAATGAGTCTTTTGGAGTTATCTTTAGAGTTTTCTAGGTATAAGATCCTATCACTGGCAAACAGAGAAAGTTTGACTACTTTTCCAACTTGAATACCCTTTATTTATTTCTCTTGCCTGATTGCACTGGCTAGGACTTTGGTTTTCTGATTTTCATACTGGATACAGAACGTGTGCTGAAATCTCCATGACCTCCACACCCCCAGAAAGAAAGAAATCAATAAGTACCAAAATAACACATACAAATACACTAAAGAGAAAGAATGAATTCACCATGGACCTGACTGTAGGACATCTCTAGAAAAAGACCTAGGAATGCAGAAGAATCACCAGGGATGGTAATCAATGCCAGAAATACTAAGCTCTTACTGTGTTTCAAGCATTGAAATGAAGACTTTAAATTCAGGTATCATTTATTTCTCCTCAAAAGATCTGAAAACTGTATACTAATTTTAAAATATTTTACATGAAAAATGCAATCCTGTGGGATAATTATTATGCACAACCTAGTTAACAGGATTAGTGTAGTACAAACAATGAGAACAGTGTGTACTCTAACATTATAAGGCTGAAAGTCCAAAGGGCAAAGACAGTGAAGGAAATATTTTTAAAATGCATGCTTATAAAAACTCTCAACAGATTGAGACTAGAGGGAACATACTTCAAGTTTTCATTTTTTCCATATTTGGTATCATGGTAGCTGTTAACTTGTCATATGTAGCTTTTATTTTCTTGTACTCTGCCTTCCATCTCAAATATGGGACTGCTTAAAGAATAGCATTAGTAAGATTAGTGATTAAAAGTCTGTGTTTGGAACAAACAATCTTGGTTTGTGTTTAAGTAAATAATTTCCACTGTGCACATTTTTAAAAAGTTACTTAACTTCCCTTGGTCTCATATTTTCCACTTGTAACACAATGTTGATAATGTTACGAGAAATAAAAGAGAAAAAACACACAAGTACTTTAATAATATTGACATATAGAAAATGCTTAATGAATTTTGTATAATTATCAATTTTCTTTAAAATGTAACTTTTTAAAAAAACTGTCTGAATAGGTTCTATATTCAGAAGTTACATTTTATTTTTTCTTCCTATCTTCTTATTAATATCAAAAACTTTTCATAGCTACAAATGTGATTTTAATATGTACCTATTAAAGGTGTCTGTTAGATATAAATGTTTATAGCATTGGTTTTTTGTTTAATCCTTGCACTCTTTGCATAGGACTTGCTTAAAGTAAGAGAATCTTTGCATACTGCATTCAGAAATCTTCATTATAAAATGTTCCACAGGTGATAATCATGAAATTAATGAACTATCAGAATGAGGTAAAATGATTTTTGGCGTATATGTGTTTTTTGTATTACATGCCCCATCCTTTTCTACTCATTTCCAACATTCCCTCTAGCAGTTTTTTGTTGTACAATACTCTTTTATCACAATACTTAACCAGGATAAATTGATGTCATAATCAACACTGACTTAGTGTGGTTTAGTTAAAGGTCACATTTTCTCTTTGATTTTTTCATAGCACATTGTGTACTTGTCATATATGTATCTTATAGCATCAAAGTGTAATTGGCTATGTAATTGTCTTTAGCTCACTGAAGAACTTAACACATTGCTGTATTCAGGCACTAGCCCAGAAAAATACTCAAAATGTTGTATAAATAAATCAATAATTTTGTCAAATAAGCCCTTAGATGAGTTTATGACTACTTCCTCCTCTGACCTTCACATGTATCCCGTTGTCCTATTAAAGAAACTTGAATTCACCGTGAATTTATGGTGTGATTTGACTGGAGTAGGATTTCATGACCCAAAAGGCAGTGATTATATCACATTCTATTTTGTTTCACGTTACTTCAGAAAATTTTAAATTACACATTTAATTAAAACTTGTACTGAACAAGCAAAACATTTTTCATTTTTAAAAAAGATTATGAATGAGTTTACTCTTGAATGTCATAAATATCACTCTTAGTAAAAGACTATAGATCATGTAGCAGGCATACTTTGGTTTGTTTAAATAAATTAATTTCCAATACTGATTTCAGGGAAATGCTGAGGACAAGGTCATTCACATAGTAGACATTTAAACAGATTTGATTTCCGCCTACTAGAAATATATCTAAGAAATAATTATCTCTGTGACAATACTGAAAATTTTTATCTACCTAATCCTAAGCGGACTTGGTTAAACTACTTTAATGTCCCTGCTGCAGTGGTAAGATGGTGCTCATTGAAGAGAAGCTGTTATCAAGAGCAACACGAACTTTGTGTGACAATATGAGAAGAAACATTTTTTCCCATTTAAACGTATCTACATAAAGCCATTGTGTCTTTTCTTGGATCAACAACCTTCCATGAGCAATTGAATAATGCTGGAGGCCTGGAAAAATTCTAGATTTTTGAGATGGTTTCCCTCTTACCACTAACATAACAATGCATCCACATATTCTACTGAAGAACTTCACTGTAACCAACCCTGGTCATCACTGCAAGGTCCATATTCTACAATTACATTGTCTCTGATAATGACACTGTGATCCTTAGCCAAGATGAGAATTGTTATCCAATTTGACTAAAACCTGAGGTCAGAGAAGTGTTGTTGCTTCCTCAATCCTTAGTGACAGCATCTTTATTTAAATGGAACCTTCCCAAACATGGGTGAACCCTGTGTAGACAGCTGGAAGCATGACCTCAGCTACTTCCCCACAACTACTGTGACTATGGTTATAAACTTGCTTACATAATCTTATATGTTCCATATATTGAGATACCAGATGTAATGAACATGCTTCAAGTTTTTTAGTTTCTATGTAAGTGCTGAAGTCACCTTATTTGTCATGTTTTGGAGCAAACATTTTTTCTGTATTAAATGTCAGCACTTACAAAGATAATAAAATTAATAGACTAAAAAAAGAAATTTGACCCCTACTGCCATGAAGTTTTTATTTTATTTTAAAGATGTGGGGTACAATTCAGGGTTACGTATACAAACATTGATTGTACAGGTACCCTTGTTGATGAGGTGTGCCCCTCCCTCCCCTAGCAGTTTCTCTCAACTGCCAATCCCCCCCGGCAGTTTCCCACTACTGCCAATCCCTCTTACAGTATTATGATAATTGCTCAAGGTGCCCTTGTGAGTGAGAATATATGGTACTCTGTTCTTTGTTTCTGTGATAGATCACTGAGTATGATCGACTCTAAATCCATCCAAGTTGCTGTGAAGTCCATATGTTTGTTCATCTTTATGGCTGCATAATATTCCATTGTGTGTATATATCACATTTTAAAAATCCAGTACAGCTTTGATGGGCAACATGGTTGGTTCCATGTTTTTGTGATTGTGAATAGAGCTGCAACAAACATACGTGTACAGATATCTTTTTGTAGAATGATTTGAGTTCCTCCAGGTATATTCCCAATAGGGGAATTGCTGGGTTTTATGGAAAGTCAATTTCTAGTTTTTTCGGAAATCACCACACTATCTTCCAAAGAGGTTGCACTAGTTGCATTCCCACCAGCAGTGTAGAAGTGTCCCTTATTCTCTGCATCCTTGCCAGCATCTGTTATTGTTTGTTTTATTAATGATGGACATTCTTACTGAGGTTAGGTGGTATCTCACTGTGGTTTTGATTTGCATTCTCTGATGATGAATGAGGCTGAGCACTTTTTCATGTGTCTGTTGGCTGCCTGTGTATCTTCTTTTGAGAAGTGTTTATTCATGTCTTTTGCCCACTTTTTAATGGGGCTGTTTGTTTTTTTCATTTTGGCACATTTGAGTTCCTTGTAGATCCTAGATGTTAGGCCTTTGTCAGATACACAGCTGGCAAATATTTTTTCCCATTCTGTGGGCTGTCTCCCTGCTCTCTTGATGGTTTCTTTTGCTTTGCAGAGGCTTGCCAGTTTGATGAGGTCCCACTTGTCTATCTTATTTCTTATGGTATGGGCACTTAGGGTTCTGATCAGGAATTGGTTGCCAGTTTCAATTTCCATAAGGGTGTCTCCTGTGTTTTCTAAGATTCTTATAACTTGAGGTTTTACATTTAGGTCTTTGATCCATTTTGAGTTAATTTTTGTTTATGGTGATAGGTAGGGGTCCTGTTTCAATTTTCTGAGGGTGATCAGCTAGTTTTCCCAGCACCATTTACTGAATAGGTTCTCCTCCTCTCCCAAGTGGTTGTTTGTGGAGGCTTTGTCAAAGATGAGTTGGTTGAGAAACTGAGATTTTGTTTCTGGGATCTCTATCCTGTTCCATTGGTCTACATGCCTGTTCTTGTACCAATATCAGGCTATTTTGATTACTGTAGCCTTATAGTAAAGTTTGAAATTTGGAAGTGTGATACCTCCTGCTTTGTTTGTTTTTCTAAGGATTGTTTTGGCTATTAATGGTCATTTATGTTTCCATATGAATTTCTGTATAGTCATTTTCAGGTCTGAGAAGAATGGGGTTGGTAATTTAATGGGTATTGTGTTGAATCTGTAAATAGTCTTTGATAAAATGGACATTTTAACAATGTTGGTTCTTTCTCTCCATGATCGTGGAATATTTTTCCATTTGTTTGTGTCTTCTTGGATTTCTTTGAGCAGTGTGTTGTAGTTCTCATTTTAAAGGTCTTTCACTTCTCAGGTTAGGAAGATGCCCAGGTATTTCATTTTTTTTGCTGGCTATTGTAAATGGGATTGTGCTTTTAATTTGGGTATCTGCCTGTTTGTTGTTGGTGAATAGGAATGCAACTGTCTTTTGCACATTTATTTTGTACCCTGAGACTTTTCCAAGGTTTTTTAAATCAGTGTAAGCAGGTTTTTGACAGACTCTCTTGAATTTTCAAGGTATAGCATCATATCATCAACAAAGAGGGATAACTTGACTTCCTCTTTTCCTATCTGGATACCCTCAATTTCCTTCTCTTGTCTAATTGCCTTAGCTAGGACTTCCAAAACAATGTTGAGTAAAAGGGGTGAGAGTACTACCACAGAGATTTTATTCTTGGGTAGGCCAGATTTTAAAAGCAGTTTACTGGCTGATTTCATTCAGAAGATTGAAACAGGACCCCTACCTATCACCATACACAAAAATTAACACTAAATGGATCAAAGACATAAACATAAAACCTCAAACTGAAAATCTTAAAAAATTCAGGAGATACCCTTATGGAAATTAGAACTGGCAACCAATTTCTAATCAGGGAATTGGTGCCCCTAAGTGCCCATACCATAAGAAATAAGATAGACAAGTGGGGCCTTATCAAACTGATGAGCTTCTGAAAAGCAAAAGAATCCATCAAGAGAGTAGGGGGACAGCCCAAAGTATGGGAAAAAATATTTTCCAACTGAATATCTGACAGAGGTCTAACATCTAGGATAAAAATGCATTGAAAAGAAAAAAACAAATAGCCCCATTAAAAAGTGGGCAAAAGACATGAATAAACACTTCTCAAAAGAATATATATAGGCAGCCAACAGATACATGAAAAAGTGCACAGCCCACTAATCATCAGAGAAATATAAATCAAAACCACACTGAGTTACCACCTAACCCCAGTAAGAATGGCCATCATTAATAACACAAACACCAGTAGATGCTGGCAAGGATGTGGGGAAAAAGGTGGTGGGAATGCAAACTAGTGCAACCTCTTTGGAAGACAGTGTGGTGATTTCTGAAAAAACTAGAAATTGACCTTCCATATGACCCAGCAATCCCCCTATTTGGGATATACCCAGAGGAACTCAAATCATTCTGTAAAAAAGATATCTGTACAGGCATATTTGTTGCAGCTCTCTTCACAATAGCAAAGACATGGAACCAACCATGCTGCCCATTGACGCTGGACTGAATTAAAAAAATGGTACATATACACAATGGGATATTATGCAGCCATAAAGAAGGACAAAAATATGGACTTCCCAGCAACTTGGATGAATTTAGAGTCTTTCATACTCACTGATTTGTCACAGAAACAAGGAACAGAGTACCATATGTTTCTCACTCACAAGCGGACCCTGAACTATTATCATAATACTATAAGAAAGGAATTGGTAGTAGTGGGAAACTGCCAGGGCAGTGGGGTGAGATTGGCAGTTGTGGGAAACTGCCAGGGGAGGGAGGGGCATACCTCAACAACAAGGATACCTGACTAATGAACATTTGTATACTTAACCCTGAATTGTGCCCCACATCTTTAAAATAAAATTTAAGAAATGTAGTTTACATCATGTATGAAAAATGTGGTGCTAGGTCAAAGTTTGTTGCAAGTTACAAACATCTGGAAAGATTGATTAATATTTCATTCCTAGGATGCACTTTAGTTCATTAAAATAGAATGGTCTGGAAGAAATCAAGGAAAAATGGCATTTTAAAAAGTTTTTCATATAAATCTAACGTGGTGCAGAATTTAAAAACAACTGATGTAAAGGGAAGACCCTGCCATATTCCATGGTTGAAGGTAGGATTCTTAGAGAAAGTTATGTTTAAGTTGAAATTGGAATTATTAAACTTAGCCAGTTTGTTAAGAAAATTGGTGGTATAAGTGTATGTGAGGGACTCAAAAAGCCCCGGAATTTATAAAACAAATTTTACATTTATTCTTACACATTCAAACTTTAGTCACTTTCTCAGTACTCTCCATTTGTTGCAATGTACTTATGGAGATGCATTTTCCACTGCTCAAAACAGCTTTTGAATTTGTCAATTTTTATGCCTTTTAGTACTCTTGCCCATTTTTGTTTCACCTTTTCCACATAAGCAACATGTTTCCCTTTGAGAACTTTTTTTCATCTTGGGAAACAGACAAACAAAAGAAGTCACTTAGGGTGAGATCAGGTGAATACGGAGGGTGGGAAATGGGGGTCATGCCATTTTTCATCCAAAACTGTTGAACCCTTCGCACAGTGTGGGCAGGTGTGCTCCAAATAATCCTCGATGAAATGAGGAAACATGTTGAATCTCCAAAAAAACATTCACTGAAGCTAATGCAGCCTTTCACAACAATGCTAGGTGGTACACTGATGCTGATGGGTTCCTAGGACACTTGCTTAGTGGGGGGAGCCTGTACTACAAGGAGCCTACCCTACAAAAAAAATTCCATTTTTTTCTGGATGGTCCCTTGTACTATATAAAACAGATTTTATACGAAGTTGTTTTTTATAAGTTTAATATTCTGTCATTTTAATCCTTGGTCCATTTTGAGTTAATTTATGGAGGTACGTAAAGTACGACTAGATTTAGTATTCTGAATGTGGATCTTCAATTGTTCTAGCACCATTTATTGAAAAACAATTCTTTTCAAAAAAGTTTGTTTTTGTTCTCTTTTTAGAGATCAATTGACTATCTTTGTATGAGTCTATTTCTAGCTTTTCTATTTCATTTCATTGATCTGTCTACTCTTTCCTTCATATGCTACTTTCTTTCTTGATTGTTGCAACTTTTTATTAAGCATTGAAGTCAGATAGTCAGTTCTCTGAATCTGTTCTTCTTTAGTATTATATTGACAATTCTGGCTCTTTTGCCTTTTCATGTACACTTTAGAAGCAGTTTGTTTATATCCACAAAATAAATTTCTGGGATTTAATTTTGGATAGTGTTGAATTTACAGATCAAGATGGGAGAAAAGATATCTTAGCTATATTTAGTCTTTTGAATACAGAATACTCTTCAATTTACTTCCACTTTTTAATTTCATCATAATTTTTTGTAGTTTTCTTTCTATAGCTATTGCACATTTTTGTTGGACGAATGTATAAAAATTTAGTTTCTGTGGTGCTAATGTAAAGGTGTTATATTTATTTACTTATTTATTTATATATTTTAGTGCCATATTAAAGTTTATTTTTAATTATTCAATTTTTAATTATAGTGATTTGGGGTATAAGTTAAGATTAACTACATAATTAGGTTTCATGAAGGTACAGTTTGGGCTTCTAACTGGCCCTTATTCCCTCTTGTAGTGGACCAGGTACTCTTAGTGTTGTCATGTGCTCCCCACCTTCCTCTTTCCCTCCTCCCCTAGCAGTGTCTAGTGACTGCAGATTCCACCCTTATGCTAGTATGAATAGTGTCCAGGTCCCACTTATGAATGAGAACTTGAGGTATTCAGTTCTTTGTTTCTGTGATATTTTGCTTAGTATAATGGTCTTCAACTTTATCCAAGTTGCTGTGAAGTCCATAATTTTGTCCTTTATGACTGTGTAATACTCCATCATGTATACGTATACATGTATACGTATATATGTATATGTATACATCTTTATACATATATATGTATACATATATACGTATACGTATATATGTATATGTATACATCTTTATTCATTCCATAAAGATGTACACTTATGTACATAATACATATGTATACATCTATACGTATACGTATATATGTATATGTATACATCTTTATCCATTCCACTTTCAGTGGGCAACAGGGTTGAATAGGAAGGGTAAGAATGGGCATGCTTGTCTTTTCCTTTTTTAGGGGGAATGCTTCCAGCTTCTGCCCATTAAGCAAATTGTTGTCTTCAGGTTTGTCATAGATGGCTCTTATAATTTTGGGGAATGTTCCTTCTATGCCTAGGTATTTGAGGGTTTTTATCAAGATTTTGTCAAATGCTTTTTTTGTGTGTCTATAGAGTTAATTGTGTGGTTCTTGTTTTTACTCCTGTTTATGTGCTGAATTTCTTTTATGGTCTTGTGAATGTTGAACAAGTTTTGTACCTTGGAATGAAGCCCACCTGGTCATGGTGGATGATCCTTGACATGTGTTGTTCAATCTGATTTGCTAGATTCTTGTTAAGAATTTTTGCATCTCTGTTCATGAATGAGATGCTGGCAAGGATGAGGAGAGAAGGAAATGCTTCTACACTGCTGGTGGGAGTGGAAACTAATTCATCCTCTATGGAGAACAGTATGTAAAGTTTTAAATGAACTAGAAATTGACCTTCCATATGACCCAGCAATCCTCCTTCTGGGAATATACCCAGAGGAAATCAAATAATTCTACTAAAAAGATACCTGCGCACACATGTTTATTGCAGCACTATTCACAATAGTAAAAACATTGAACTAACCCCACTGCCCACCAAAAGTGGGCTGGGTAAAGAAAATGTGGTACATACACATGATGGACCATTACACAGACCAAAAGAAGGACAAACATACAGACTTTGCAGAAACTTGAACGAATTTAGTTTATCATCCTCAGTGATATAATACAGAAAAAAAGAATTAATTCCATGTATTCTCATTCAAATGTTGGTCCTAAATATTTATTACATTAGTACAAGGGAGGGATTGGCAGAAGTGGGACACTGTCAAGGAAGGGGGGGATACAGAACGTCACAAAGTGTACCTGATCCTAAACCAGGGGAAGTGGGGATAAATGGGAGGCCCAAACTTCACCTGCACACAGACCACTTATGTACATAACCCTGACGTGTACCCCATATCTTTAAAGTAAATTATAATAAAATAAAATAAAACAGTGAGATTGACCTATAATTCTTTCTTTAAGTCTTTGTTAGGTTTGGGTATCAGTATGATATTAGCTTCATAAAACGAGTTGGGGGAGCATTTCATTATTCTCAATTTCCTGGAATACTTTATTTTTTTTGTTTTGAAAATAACTGTATTTTTATTATAAAAGAAATAACAACCAATGTGACAAAATCAGAATTTTCAGTGAAAATATAAAAAATAAAATAACCATTATCCAAATAACCATTATCCATACATGACTATAATTAATATTAATATATTTTTTCCTGTATTTCCTATATATTTCTACAAAGTTAGACTCATGTTGAATGTACATTTCTGTTTTCTTTCATTTAATCTCATATAATAAAAAATTTTCCACATCATTAAAAGTGAAACACTTTAAAAAATTATTTTAAAGATGTGGGGTACAATTCAGGCTTAAGTATACAAGTGGTCATTGTACAGGTAAAGTTTGGACCTCACTTTGGTCTCCACATCACCCGGTTTGAGATCAGGTACTCTTACTGATGAAGTGTGCCCTGCCGCTCCCTCCTCTGGCAGTTTCCCACTACTGCCAATCTCTTTCTTATAGTATTATGATAATTGTTCAAGGTCCACTTATGAGTGAGAACATGTGGTACTCAGTTCTTTGTTTCTGTGATAGATCATTTAATATTACAGACTCTAAATCCATCCAAGTTGCTTCAAAGTTCATAATTTTGTTCTTCTTTATGACTGCATAATATTCCATTGAGCATATGTCCCATATTTTAAAAATTCAGTCTACTTTCAATGGGCAGCATGGTAGGCTCCATGTTTTTTGCTACTTTGAATAGTGCAGCAATAAACATGCACGCACAGGTATCTTTTTTGTAGAATGATTTGAGTTCCTCTGGGTATATTCCCAGAAAAGGGATTGCTGGCCATTACTAATAAAACAAACAACAACAGATACTGATGAGGATGCTGAGAAAAAGGAACGCTTCTACCCTGCTGGTGGTAATGAAAACTAGTGTTACCTCCTTGGAAGACAGTATGGAAATTTCTGAAAAAATTAGAAATTGACCTACTATATAACCCAGCAATTTCCCTATTGGGATTATACTCAGAGGAACTCAAATCATTCTGCAAAAAATATACCTGCACACGTATGTTTGTTGCAACTCTATTCACAATAACAAAAACATGGAACCAACATGCTGCCTATCAAAGCTGGACTGGGTTTTTTAAAAAGTGGTACATATACACAATGAATAAATTATGCAGTCATAAGGAAATACAAACACATGGACTTCGCAGCAACTTGGATGGATTTAGAGTTGATCATACTCAGTGATCTACAACAGAAACAAACAAAAAAGTATTATATGCTTTCACTCATAAGCATAACTTGAACAATTATTATAATACTATAAGAAAGGGATTGGCAGTAGTGGTAAACTGTCAGGGGATGGGGAGTGGGATTGGCAGCTGAGGGAAACTGCTAAGGGAGGGAGGGGCACACCTCATCAACAAGGGTACCTGCATAATCAACGTTTGTATACCTAACCTTGAATTGTACCCCATGTCTTTATAAGAAAAAAATTAAAGGGATTGGCAGTAGTGGGAAACTGTCAGTGGAAGGGGAATTGGATTGGCAGTTGAGAGAAACTGCTAAGGGTGGAGGGGCACATCTAATTAAAAAGGGTACCTGCAAAATAAATGTTTTTATACCTAACCCTGAATTGTACCCCATATCTTTATAAATAAAAAAAGCTTAAAACACTTGTGCAAATAAACTAGAAATCCTAGGGGAAATGGAGGAGTTTCTGATATTACACAACTTCCCATTGTTGAAACAAGAAGAAATTGAAACTCTAAACAGACTAGTAACAATCCAGAAAATCAACTCCATCATAGAACACCTCCTCATCAAAAAAGGTCCTGGACCAGAAGGCTTCCCAGCTGAATTCTACAAGCACACAAGGAGGAGCTAATACCCATCTTATTGAAAGTATTCCAGGAAACAAAGATGGTGATGGAACTGGTGGGAATGTGAAAGTCTCTCCAAGGGTCCATAAAGACAGTCTGATTGAGTGGATGAGTGCTGCTGGGTGAGTGAAAGTCCATCTGAGGGGAGACTGGTCCTAGGGCTCTACTCCAGAGGTGGCTGCAACCCACCACTGTCTTGAGATCAGAGTCCCCAGCATGCATAATCATCTGCCATTCTTGGGGATCTCTTGGGAGGAGATAGCAGAGGTCAGCTGCTTTCTGCACCTGGCACCTGGCCTATACCACCACTACCCACAGTAGTGGGCCAGACACTGGCAGAAGGAATGTGGAGAGTGCACAGCCAGGAAATCTGGAACTGAGCCCTGCATCTGTTGAGACACCAGGTGCCACCATTTTCTCTGCCCTGGGATGGGCAAGACCAGCCTAGGCCCCCTAGGCTCTGTTCAGCCTCCAACCTGGGACACAGAGGCAACTATGGCAACTCCCTGGAATCAATCATAGCCGATCCAGAGAAGAAAGTTCAGGAACTGTCACAGAGAGATGGACACCCCAGCCCCACACTGAACCAGGCACAGACACATTGGACATGAGCAGGGGACTTGGTGATGCAGCAGCGGATGAGTTGGGTGTGTTGGGATCTGATTCAGCTTCCTCCCTCAGCAGTCTGCGGGGCTAAGAGCCACCCAGTCAGCCTGCTCTGAGAGTGGAGAGGAAGGTCTGAAGACCAGAGCCTGCTCCCTACCTAGGCAGTGTTCAGAAGCTGTGGGGTAGGGTGGGGTGTGCTTTGGAAAGGAACCTGAGGTTCCAAAATGGCCACAGAGGGAATTCTTTTTTTCTCTGTTTTTGTTTATGTTTTAGTACTTTTTCTGTTTTTGTTACTTTTTGGTGTTTTTTAGTTTTTCTGTTTGTGTATGGGTATTGTTGAGGGCAAATGCATAATCAGGTTATTTTTGGTATGTTTGCATGTGTATATGTTTTTCCTTGTTTTTTTTTTGTTTCTTTATTTTTTCATTAGTTGGTGTGCCTGTCTGTTTTCCTACTCCTTCTTTGTCTTCATTTTCCTTTAGTTTCCCCTCTTCCCTTTTCTGTTCTTCCACTTGTACTTATCTCATTTTGCTCTCAGAGGGCATACATATGCCCCCACCACATAGAAAGATTGTAAGATGGTGGGAAGTGGGTTCCAGGGGCTCTACACACCTGTCAGTGGTTACTGTGATCTGCAGATAGCTTCTGAATCACAGCTCCCCTATCACATCTTAATCAAAACTCAAAATTTCAAAAAGCACAACCCCTCACCCAAAGTCCAGCTTCAAAATTGGACAGATCCTGAGGATATACACAAGGAAAAATAGAGGATTGAGCAAACAGAAGTGAAAGCTATCCCTCATCACTGAGCAATGGAATTAAAGAAGGAGAGGAAAGGGGTAGGAAAACCATCACAAAAGAAGAAGAATCAAAGGAAGAATACAGGTTCCATACAGACTCCTGGGAAGACAGCACAACACCTGAGAACTCAGACTTCAAAACCCAAACAATTAAGAGCCCCCAAGAATGACTGGTCCCAAAACACAAACCCAGAGATAAAGATATTAATAGAAAGAATGAATAGAAATGAGGAGAGACAAGAGGGAAGAATGAAGGAGTTGATAACTGAGATGATGGCAATAAAGAATATAGTAAACAAAATAAATAACAAACTGACAAGCATGGAGAGCAGAATTAATCAAGCAGAAGAAAGAATCTCAGATTTGAGGATCAAAATATGGAATTAACCAAAACTGTTATAAACATAGCAAAGAAGTATAAAAAGACGGAGCAACACCTCCAAGAGATGTGCAATTGTAATAAGAGACCAATCTAAGACTGATTAGCATTCCTGAGACAGATAGAAAAACAGAGACCACCATGGAACAAACACCCCGTGAAATTATTCAAGAAAACTTTCCTCATTTCATCAGAGACATGACCATTCAAATGTAAGAGATTCACAGAACCCCTGCAAGACATCAAATGAGAAAACCAACCTCTAGACACAGAGTAATCGGCTTATACAAAGAAGGTATAAAAGAGAAAATCCTAAAGGCACGACAGAGTCTACTTAGTGGAGAAGACCACTTACCAGGGAAGACCAATTAGAATAGCAGCAGACTTAGCTATAGAAACACTATAGGCTGGAAGACACTGGAATCCAGTCATCAACGTTCTGAAAGATAAACAATTCCAACCAAGAATTTCTTATACATCTAAACTAAGCTTAATCAGCAATGGAGAATTAAAATCTTTCCCAGACATTCAATCCCTAAGAGCTTATGCTGCCTTCAGTCCAGTTCTATAAGAAATGCTTGAGAAAGTATTAAACATAGATGAAAGAAAAAAAAAGGAACAACCCCACTCTTCCTAAGAATACAGGAAAAAGATTGAAGACACACACATATATTAACCCAAATATCAAAAGAAATCCACAAACAATAAATAGAAAAAGCACAAATAAACTCAATCAAGAACACAAAAGATGAAGTCACAACTGACCTTGAAGAAATACTAAAGATTATCAGAGACTACTATGTACACTTGTATGGAAACAAACTTGAAAACTGAAAGGAAATGGAAGACTTTCTGGCATCACACAACCTCCCCAGGGTGAAACAAGAAGAAATCGAGACCCTAAATAGACCAATAACAATTCAGGAAGTTGGCAATGTCATAAGAAAACTGTCTACAAAAAAAACAAGCCCTGGACCAGATGGCTTTCCAGCAGAATTTTACAAAACATTCAAGGAGGAACTGATACCAATCCTACTGAAAGTATTTCAGGCGACTGAAAAAGATGGAACTCTCCCCAAATCATTTTATAAAGCTAACATCACATTGATACCCAAGTCAGGTAAAGATCCAACAAAGAAAGAGAACTACAGACCAATACCCTTGATGAATATAGATCTTAAAATTCTCCACAAGATCCTAGCAAACCGGATTCAACAACACATCTCAAAAATCATCCACCATGACCAAGTAAGCTTCATCCCTGGGATGCAAGGCTGGTTCAACATTCCTAAGACCATAAACGTAATTAAATACATCAACAGGTGTCAAAACAAAAATCACATGGTTACATCATTAGATACAGATAAAACTTTTGATAAAATCCAGCACCGCTTCTTGATAAAAACCCTTGAACATCTAGGCATAGATGGAACAAACCTCAAAATAGTAAGAGCCATCTATGAGAAATCCACAGCCAGCATACTGCTAAACAGACAGAAATTGGAACCATTTCTCCTGAAAACTGGAACAAGACAAGGATGCCCATTCTCACCTCTCTGCTCAACATGGTTTTGGAAGTTCTAGCTGGAGCAATCAGAGAAGCGAAGGTGATCGGGGGTATCCATATAGGAAAAGAGGAAATCAAGCTATCCCTCTTTGCAGATGACATGATTCTATATGTCAAAAACCTCCTTGCACTAATAAAGGACTTTGGCAAAGTCTCAGGGTATAAAATAAATGTGCACAAGACAATTGCATTTCTATACACCAATAATAAACAAACAGAAACCCAAATAAAAAGCACAATTCCACTCACAATAGTCACAAAAAAATGAGAAAACTTGGCATCTATCTACCCATAAACATGAAAAAATTTTACAATGAAAACTACAAAACACTGCTCAGAGAAATCCAAGATGACACAAACAAGTGGAAAAATATTTCATGCTCACGGATTGGAAGAATCAACATTGTTAAGATGTCCATTCTACCTAAGGCAATCTACAGATTTAACGCAAAACCCATCAAATTACCAGCAATATTCTTCTCACACCTAGAAACAACAATACAGGAATTCATATGAAAACATAAACAACCAAGAATAGCCAAAATAATCCTCAGCAAAACAAACAAACAAACAAAAACAAAAACAACTACAACAACAAAAAACAAAGTAGGAGGTATCACACTCCCAGACTTACGCTTTATTATAAAGCTACAATAATCAAAACAACCTGGTACTGGTACAAGAATAGGCATATAGACCAATGGAATAGAATTGAGATTCCAGGAGCAAAACCTCAATTTCTCAACTAACTCATCTTCGACAAATCCTCCACCACCCATTACTGGGGAGAGGAGAACTTATTCTGTAAATGATGCTGCGAAAACTGGCTGACCACATACAGAAGGTTGAAACAGGACCGCCACCTGTCCCCACACACAAAAATTAGCTCTAAATGGATCACAGACCTAAGTGCAAAACCTCAAACTATAAGAACCTTAGAAAATGCAGGAGACTTTCTTATGGATGTTGGAACTGGCAACCAATTCCTGATCAAAACCCGAAGTGCCCAGGCCATAAGAGATAAGATAGACAAGTGGAACCTCATTAAACTGACAAGCTTCTGCAAAGCAAAAGATACCATCAAGAGAGCAGGGAGACAGCCCACAGTCGGGGAAAAAATATTTGCCAACTCCATGTCTGACAAAGGCCTAACATCAAGGATCTACAAGGAACTCAAACGTGCTGAAAAGAAGAAAACAAACAACCTCATTACAAAGTAGGCAAAAGATATGAATCGACACTTCTCAAAAGAAGACATATGAGCAGCCAACAGATACATGAAAAAATGATCAGCCTCACTAGTCTCAAGGAGATGCAAATTAAAATTACACTGAGATATCACCTCACTCCAGTCAGAATGGTAACCCATCAATAACTCAAAAAATAACAGATGATGGAGAGGATGTGGCGAAAAGGGAACACTTCTACTCTCCAGGTGGGAGTGTAAACTAGTACAGCTTCTGTGGAAATCAGTGTGGTGATTCCTAAAAGTTCTAAAAATCAAGCTTCCATATGACTCCACAATCCCCCTACTGGGAATATACCTGGATGAACTAAAATCACTTTATAAAAAAGATACCTGTACACGTATGTTTATCACAGCATTTTCACAATAGCAAGAACGTGGAACCAACCATGCTGCCCATCAAAAGAGGACTGGTTAAAAAGAATGTGGTACCTATACACGATAGAATATTACGCAGTCATAAAGAAGAACAATATCATGAACTTCGCAGCAACCTGGATGGAATTAGAGTTTATAATACTTATTGAGTGATCTTTCACAGAAACAAAGATCTGAGTATCACATGTTCTCACTCATAAGTGGACTTTGAACAACTACCATAATACTATAAGAAAAGGATTGACAGTAGAGGGAAACAGCGGGGGTGGGGAGTGGGGGTGGAGATGTGGTTTGACAGTAGTCCATATCTGCCTGAGTTGGAGGGGACACATATCATCAACAAGGGTACCTGCACAATGAATATTTGTATACCTAACCCTGAATTGCACCCCACAATTTTAAAATAAAAATAAAAAAGAGAAAAAACTGAAATAAAAAATGAAATAACATGAGAGAACACTATTGTTTTCTGAGACAAAAAAAAATTAGGTAATTTAAATGAGTAATGAGAATATTTAAGAAAAAATTTCTACTGTGGTGAAATGATCTGTTGATCCTGTTTGGCTTGCCAGTGGAATATGCAATATCTACAGAATATTCTGGAGGAGTTCTGGGAGTTGAATGAATAAGTGTCAGATGATCTAACTTTGGTTCTTCTTTAGGAGCATTGATGTAAGACTGGCAGTACTGAATCTAGGATAGGGATAGGAGATGGGGTAGGAAAATTATGTTTTATAGCTATGAACAGAATAGTATTAGCTTAAAGAGTGGTAAGTCCGGGAATGAGCATGTGAGAGAAAGGGGTAAGGATGTAGTCAGAGAAGAAATGAAGAGAAGAGATACAGCTAAAAGATAGGAACAAAGAGAGACTTTGAGAACTTCAAAGTAATCCCTTGTTCAAGTTTTTGGCTCTCTTACATGGACCGAATTGGAGGTGAAGACTTGTGTCAGCCAAGCGACCACCTATACCTCATACATTCTTTCCCCATACCCTGCCAGCTTCAATAATTTTTTTGTTCCAGGCAACCTGGTCCATCTCCAACTTGCTTCCAGTTAGGCCATGGGCACTCTTAACTCTGGACATTGTTTCAGATCATTTTCTACAACTAGATGTACCCACCTTAAGCTCTTCACTTGCTTATTTCAGCTTACTGCCATCTCCTTGCACTCCATTCCATTATACTGTCTTTTCTAAGTAGGTCACTTGTTCCCTGACCAGCTCTGAGGGTTAACTTTACTTCAAGTCAGTTCTGTTCAGCCTTTGTCCCAAGTACACTTTTTCAGGGATTCTAGAAGTGAATAAAACAATCACTTTGCCTCAGAATTCTGCATTCTGGTGATAGTATAGGGAGTGAATATGGTAACAGATGTGCTTTACTCAGTATAACAAGTTCCTTAGTGGAGGGAGCCCAGAATGGTTTGGAATCATGGAGTATAGTGATACATTTATCACATGGACTAGAGAAGTGTTCAGGAAAACCCTACTGAGTTAAAAACTGAATGGTAAATTTAAAGACATACTTACAAATGACCACAAGTTGAATATGCCAAGTGACACAGTGGGAGATACAGGAATAACTTCCATGCTTCTCATCCCAACCAAGATTCAAATTAAAAGATAGAAAGCAAGGATGATCATGTTCAGGTCTATGTTTATTCCTCTCAGATTTCCTGTCTGTACCCCAGACTTCCTCTATATTGGAGAGGCATAATTAAAAATGTTTGCAGGAATTATGCACATTTGTCTATAAAAGCATATTTTAAAGATTAGATCCATTACCTTGCACTACGCTGCATAACACTTGTGATTTTTTTAACCAGTGGCATGATTTTTTTAATAGGAGAGGGGCTTTCTTAAAGTAGAATTAATATGTCAAGAACTTGAGAAATATATTCTGTGTTGTTTGTACAAAACAATATAATTATAACAGGGTTATACTAATTATAGGCAATAACTTCCTAATGACACATTTCTCAGAGTAGGTCCCTGTCATTAAGTGATGCAATACTTTGTATATTTTATTATATCAGGGTATGATTACTTATGTTCTTCCTTATTCATTATATTATGGAACTTTCAAGGTCTTATTTTGAACTTACTATATTCCTGTATTTGATACAAAAAATATCTTCATAAGTGTCATGGGAATAAATCAACAAACCTGGAAAAATAGACTTCTTCATGAAATCTATTTACCACAACTCATTTTGCCCTCCTTCACTACTCTCACTTCCCCCATTTGACCTGAAGCAGACAGTCAATTCTCAAAAGAGAAGGATTATACCATATTTGAACTCCTTAAACTAAAAAACTTCTTCACAGAAAAAGAAACTAAAAAGCTTCTTTACAGAAAAAGAAGCTATCAACAGAATAGAGAACCTATAGAATGGGAGAAAATTATTTGCAAATTATGAATGCAGCAAAAGACTAATACTCAGAATATATAAGCAACTTAAAAAGATTAACAAGCAAAAACAACCCCATTAAAAATTGGGCAAAAAGCATACACACACTTCTCAAAAGAATATACACAAGCAACTAACACATATATTTTTAAAATGTTCAATACTGCTAATTATCAGAGAAATGCAAATCAAAACCACGAGATGCCATTTCACTCCAGTCAGAATGACTATTATTAGTAAGCAAACAACAACAACAACAACAACAACAGCAGCAGCAGCAACATATTTACATGGTGCAAGGAAGAAGGAACCTAGATACATTGCTGGTGGTAATGTTGACTAGTGCAGCCCCTGTAGAAAGCAGTTTGGAGATTTCTCAACAAACAAAAGATAGAATTACAACTCGACCTAGAAATCCCATTATTAGGTATATTCCCAAAGTACATGAATTGTTCAACCAAAAAGATACTCCCACTTGTATTTTTATCACAGCACTCTTCCAAAAGCAAAAGTATGGAACCAAACTAGGTACCCACAACAGTAGACTGGCAGTGCAATATACACCATGGGATGCTATACATCCATAAAAAGAACACAATTATCTCATTTTCAGCAATATAGATACAGCTGAAGAACTTTGGTCTAAGCAAATTAATAAAGAAACAGAAAACCAAGTACCATATGTTCTCACTTATAAGTGGGAGCTAAATAATGAGGACATAGGAGCATAGAGATTAGAAAACAAACAGTGGAGACTCCTAATGGGGAATATTAGGAGAGGGGAGGGTTGAAAAATTACCTATTTGGTACACCATTCTCCCTATTTGGGAATCAAGTTCAATAAAACCCAAACATCTCCATCATTCAATAAACCGTGTAACATACCAGTGCATATACCCTCTGAATTGAAAATTTAAAAAAAATCATTGTTTTCACTAATTCCTTAAATCAAAGTTCAATACTAGGAATGCAAAACACTTACTTTCAGTCCTTTTTAGAGAGCAATTTTGATTGCCACAAATTCTGGAAAGGACTGAAAACCATTTAGCATGTTTGTTTTATTTTGTTACAGAAAATGTGGAGATCAAAGGTCAATGTTTTTTTGAGATGATGCTGGCATCATGAATTTTTGCAAAGTAGAACTTTAAACAAATTTCATCGTCAGTGATTGAAGTTGTCTCAGTAATTCTTTGACTTTAATTTTTAAAAAAGGCTAACAAATAACCTGTGTATCCATCTTCCACGGACCAGATGCAGAGATAAATCAGGACCAATAGAAGAAAGTGGGGTCAGGTTCAACATGCACTTAATGTGACTCTATGAAAGGAAACATTTTTTCTCTTTGAACTTCTCTGGATATAATTATTTTTTCTTATCCACAGATCACCTGTTCTGCATCAATGCCCTTTCACAACCTGCTGGATTACGTTGGTGGCCTGGGAAGATTTCAGATCCTTCAGATGGTTTTCATTGTGATCTCCAGTCTTTTTGTTGGCCCTCATGCTATTTTGGAGAACTTCACTGCAGCCATCCCTGAACATCGCTGCTGGGTCCACATCCTAGACAATGACACGGTCTCTGACAATGATACTGGGACTCTTAGCCAGGACACCCTCCTGAAAATTTTCATCCCACTAGACTCAAACCAGAGACCAGAGAAATGCCATCGCTATGTCCATCCCAAGTGGCAGCTCCTTCACCTGAATGGGACCTTCCCAAACATGAGTGAGCCAGACTCAGAGCCCTGTGTGGATGGCTGGGTATACGACCAAAGCTCTTTTCAATCCACCATCGTGAGTGAGGTAAGAGGCCCCATTTTCCTGTCATGACTATATGATCTGGTTGTTTAGAAATAAACACAAGTAAATAACATTCTTCTAGCCATTAACCACATGTAGGTGCTTATTCTTTTTTTCAGCAAAAATTAATTGCTTCTCCATTAAATGTCAGGAATTTACATAGGTAATGAGGCTAATAAATGAAAATATATTTACAATGATATGATTCTGCTCTCATAGTGCTTTCATTCTTGGGAAAATCAAAGTTTAAGCAAGTAATTCTTGTATTTTGCTATAAATGTTGTGTTAAGTCAGCAGGGCTCAACCTGTGGTCACAAATTAGAAACAACTAGAAGGTTGATCCAAAGCTCTTTGCTCAGATTGTACCCCAAAAGCCATAGAATGTTTGCAGCAATAATCAGGATTCAGTAAATTTTTAATGGTCCTCAAATGATTGCACTCTGTGGCCAAGGTATAACCTATAGGTTTAGAGAGGCTTTCTAGAAAAAGTTATGGTTAAGTTGAGACCTGAATGGTAAAGTTCAGGTAATGCAAAAAGGAAGCTAGAAAGGAAGACAAAAGTCTGATATAATGAAACATTTATGTCATGTTGTGGAGTTTTGATCTGGTTGCACTGAGAGGTTATAAGCTACCATGAAGTTCTACTATTACTGGGTTTTATTTTTTCTAGTGGGACCTGGTATGTGAATCTCAGACATTAAATTCATTGTCTAAATTTCTATTCATGACTGGAATGGTGGTGGGAAGTATTCTGTATGGCTATCTCTCAGACAGGTGAGTATTTCGGTTTCACAGCTCTTTTTCCTGGTGGGTATTTTATTTATTCATTAAGAAATATTTATTGCAAGTCACACTATCCTGGGGCTACCTTGATTCTCAGGGATCCACAAACACAATGAAGAATTATGGTGTGTGTTGTGAGGGCTACTCTGTCATCACTGAGTGCTGTATACAAGACAGAAATGACATCTTCATCAGACCTGGGGGAATTTCAGGCTAGGATTTGGAAATATGGTGCTGCCATATGTGGTTTAGAAGTATGAGAATTGTTACTGTCTTAGTCTTGTTTCTGTTGCTATAACAGAAGGTCACAAACTGGGTAATTTATGAACAATAGAGGTTAATTTGTCCCATGGTTCTGGAGAATGTGAGGTCCAGTAATAATGTGCCAGCATCTGACCAGGAAATTTGTATTGCATTATCCCCTTGTGGAATATGGAAGGGTGAGTGATGACACAAGATGGAGAGAGGATGCTGGCTGAATGTCTTTCTTTATCAGGAGCCCCTCCAGTGATCACTAACTCACTCTCATTTCACCATTAATTCATTCATGGGGACAGGACCACATAATCTTATAAAAAAAAGATCCTAACAAATCATATCTACCACACATTTCAAGAATTATCCACGGCAAGCAGGTAGGCTTCATTTCTAGGAGCAGGCCCACTTCAACATTTGGAGCACATAAATGCAATTCTGCATATTAACGGGTGTAAAATCAAGAAACACATAATTATCTAATTAGATGCAGAAAAAGCATTCAATAAAATCCAACATTCTTTTTCTTTTTTTGTTTCAGGGTTAAGTATATTTAAAATCTTTACAGATAACTCGTACAACTCAGGGAGAAGTATACAAATGTTAATTATGCAGGTACCCTAGTTGATGAGTTGTGCCCCCCTCTACCAGCAGAATCCCACTACTGCCAATCCAATCCCGCCTCCATCCCCAACAATTTCCCACTACTGACAATCCTTTACTTATAGTATTACAATAAATGTTCAAGGTCCACTTATGAGCGAGGACATGTGATACTTGGTTCTTTGTTTCTGTGAGAGATCACTCAATATTATAGCCTCTAAGTCCATCAAGATTGCTGTGAGGTTCATAATTCTGTTCTCTATGGCTGCATAATATGGCATCATGTATATGTACCACATTTTAAAAATCCAGTCCTCTTTCAGTGGGCAGTATGGTCGGTTCCATGTTTTTGCTATTGTGACCAATGTTGCAATAAGCAAGCAGGTATCTTTTTCATACAGTGATTTGAGTTCCTCTGGGTATATTACCAGGAGGGAAATTGCGGGGTCATACGGAAGGTCGATTTTTTAGACCTTTTAGGAATTGCCAAACTGTTTTCCACAGAGGTTGTATTAGTTTACACTCCCACCAACAGTGTAGAAAAGTTCCCTTTTCCCCGCATCCTCTCCAGCTTCTGCTGTTCTTTGAGTTATTGATGATGGCCATCCTGACTGGAGTTAGATGGTATCTCAGTGTGGTTTTAATTTGCATTTCTTTGATGACTAGTGAGGCTGAGCATTTTTTCATGTATCTGTTGGATGCTCGTATATCTTCTTTTGAGAAGTGTCTATTCATATCTTTTGCCCACTTTGTAATGGGGCTATTTGTCTTTTTTTCTTTGGCATGCTTGAGTTCCTTGTCGATCCTGGATGTTAGGCCTTTGTCAGATATACATACAGTTGGCAAATATTTTTTCCCAGTCCGTGGTCTGTCTCCCTGCTCTCTTGATGGTTTCTTTTGCTTTGCAATGTTTTTTCAGTATGATGAGGTCCCACTTGTTTATCTTTTCTCTAATAGCATGGCCTTTTATCATATTGTAGTGTCAGGGTACTTTCTTTTTTAAAACTTTTATTGGTTTGAAGTTTGTTTTGTATGATATGAATAACTGCCTCTGCTCTCTATTTTATTTTCCATTTTCCTGGAAGATCTTTCTCCAGGTCTTCACTTTGAGCCTGTGGGTGTCCTTTGTAGTGACATGAGTTTTCTGGAAGCAGCAAAATGTTGGATTATGCTTCTTTATCCAGGTTTCTACTCTATGCCCTTTGAGTGCTGCATTCAGTTTATTCACATTCAAATTAATTAGTGATATGTGTGAGGGTTTATCCTTGCCATAATGCTCTTAAAATGTAACTTTGTTTTTTTATTTTCAGGTTTTGTGATTTATCTGTATGTTCTGTTAACTTTCTGCTTGCCTGTGTTTTTGCAGTGGGTGGAAATTTTCTTTTGTTTCTGTGCTTTCTTAAGCATCTTCTGAAGGGCTGGTCTGGAGGTGATATATTATCTTAGGGATTGGATTTCTGAGAAAAATTTTAATTCTCCTTCATTGATAAAGTTTAGTTTGGTGGGGTAGGAAATTCTTGGCTGGAACTGCTTATCTTTAAGAAGGTTAAAGATGGAGCCTAAGTCTCTTCTGGTCTGCAGGGTTTCTCCTGAGAAGTCTGCTTCAATTTTGATGGATCTTCCCCAGTATGTGGTTTGCCCCTTGTTTTTAGCTGCCTTGTGGTGACAGATTGCTATGTCTCTTGGGGATGGTCTTCTCATGGAATGCATTGCAGAGGTTCTCTGAATCTCTTGTGTTAAGATGATCACCTCTCTAGTGAGATAGGGTAAATTTTCTTGGGTGGCCTCTTGGAAGGCTTGTTTTAGGGTGTTTTCAGTTTCTCCTTATGTCTCAAGGATGCCAATCAATCATAGACTGGGTCTTTTTACATAATCCCACACCTCTCATAAACTTTGCTCATTCTTTTTGAGCCTCTCTCCTTGTTTTTGTTTAGACTGGTTTAGTTCCATATTTTGATCTTCAAGCTCTGAGATTATTTTCTCTGTCTGGTCAATTCTGTTTCCCAGGCTTGTTATTGTGCTTTGAAATTCTAGAAAGGAATTCTTCATTTCCAGGATTTCAGATTGAGCCTTTCTTTTATTGGCCAGCTCTACTTTTATTTTCTGCTCTTCTTTTGTTGCCTGGGTGATCTTCCAACCTCTAGTGATTTTCCTTAGTCATTTTTTGCCATCCATTGTCTGAGTTCTGCATCTGTCATCAGGGGTAGGTCATTCTGAAATGGATTCCACTATTTGGGGTTTGGGATGTGCTTTGTGGGAGATGTCTCTTTAAGGCTTTGGGGATTGACAGTGTTTTTTTGGCTGGTTCTTCCTCATCTGTGAGAATCAAAACTTCTCTTTTTATTATTATTAGTTTTTAGTTTGGTTGTTTTGTATTTAGATGTGACCTACCTGCTCTAGGGCCTTTTCTGCTCTACAGAGTTTACATAGGGAGAGGGGCCATGACTCCATTTCTTTCTCTCCTGGTAGGCAGTGCACAGAACTCAAAGTGACTTTTTGTGTCCTGGCTGTTCAGACTGTTTTCTGAACTTCAGTTATGAGCTCTTTGTGGAGATCAGGAGGGAGGATGGGCCCCCTGGCCACTCTGGCAGCACTGCTGCTGTTGTGGTGCCATCTGCAGCCCAGAAGCACTTTCACTAGAGACAGGACTGCCAGGTGTCCATCTGAATTCTCCTCCCTTGCCAAAGTCTAAATTCTGAACTCAAAAACAACAGAATCCCTGCTGCGGCAGGAATTGTCCTTGGAGCAATGAGGCCAACAAGTGATACTTCCTAGTCTGGGGCAGGCTGGCAAGCGCCACCAGCTAGAACTGATTGAGTGCAGCTGGCAGTACATCCTTCCTTGTCTGTGGACTGGCTGCCAAGCACTGTCAGCAGGCTGCTACTGGGCTAGTGAAGCTGGCAGGTGAATTTTCCCAGTCTGGAAGCTGGTTGGGAAGCACAGCTGGTGGGAAATATGCTCTCAGGGGTTGAGTGGCTGTTTGTGTTCTGAGCCTGGGTGGGTTCCCAGCTCCATATAGGCTCTGGTGGCACATAGCTGTGCCCTACCCAGGCCACATCCCATGAGGGACCAAAGACTTGTGAGGCAGAGGGGAGAGAAACTGCAGACCATGTCAGCAACCCTCACCCCCACCCCCGCCACCTCACATACAAAGCAGAACTGCAAATCTGATGTGAGCCTGGTTCCTGGCAGAAGTGGGGTCCCTTGGCTCCAAAGCTGGCTACTGGCTTTCTCCTCTCTTTGCTCCCTATGTGTCCCAAGAGTCTTCTGTGAGATGGGGGAGTTTGTCTTCTGTCTAAGCCAGCTAAAGTTTCTTGGAGTCACTGGTGGCTGTAATAGTCCTCCTTGGTTTGCTCTGCAAGAAAGGTCAGCTACTCCTAGTCGGCCATCTTGGATCTATGTCCTTTTATTAAAACTATTTATGCTCCTATAGTGAGATTGCTTGGTTGAATGGTGAATTTGTTTTTAATTATTTGGGAAATCTCTCAAACTGCTTTCCACAGGGGCTGCACTATCTTACCTTCCCACCAACAGTATATGAGTGTTCCTATTTGTTTACAATCTTGCCAACATCTGTTGTTTTGGGACTTTTTAATAATATCCTTTTAGACTCATGTGAAATGGTATATCCATGTGGTTTTGACTTGCATTTCTCTGAGGAGTAGTGATGGTGAGCATTTGTTATATTTTGTTGGTCGCTTCTATGTCTTCCTTTCGGAAGTGTCTGTTCTTGTTGTCTGCCCACTTTTTAAAGGATTTATTTATTTTTCTTGTTGATTTGTTTGAAGTCTTTTTAGGTTCTGGATATTAGTCTGTTTTAGAATGCATAGTTTGGAAATATTTTTCTCCATTTCTGGAGATTGTGTATTTACCCTGTGGATGATTTTTGTTGTTGTTGTTGCCATTCCAGAACTTCTTTAGTTTGATGAGGTCTCAATTGTTAATTTAGTTTTTTGCTACATTTGCTTTTGAAATCATGGTCATGAAATATTTTCCTAGGCTGATGTCCAGAAGAGTGTTTCTTAGGCTTTTTTCTAGGGCTTTCATACCTTCAGTTAAATTTTGTACATGGTAAGAGAAGCAGGTTTAGCTTCATCCTTCTGTATGTGGTTAGCTAGTTATTCTCAGCACCATTTGTTAAATTGGTGCTTTTTCCTTAGTGCTTGTTTTTATCATCTTTCTCAAAGATAAGATAGCTATAAGAGAGTGGTTTTATGTCTGAGCTCTCTATTTTTGTCCATGGTTTTATGTGCCTATTTTCGTACCAGTACCTTGTTGTTATGGATACTGTAGCCTTGTTTTAAAGTTTGAAGTTTGACAATGTGATACTTCTGGCTTTGTTCTTTTTGCTTAGAATTGCTTTGACTATTTGGGCTGTTTTTTGATTCCAAAGTAGCTTAAATACTGCTTTTTGTAGATCTGTGAAAAATAATTCTGGTAATTTGATGGAAATTGCACTGAACTTGTGAATTGCTTTAGGCAGGATGGACATTTTAGTATTGATTCTTCAAATCCATGAGCATGGAACATGTTTCCCTTTGTTTATGTTAACAATTATCTCTTTTTTATGTCTAAATACAATGTGTTTTTATTTTTATTTATTTTTCCTTATAAAGATGTGGGGTACAATTCAGGGTTAGGTATACAAACATTGATTATGCAGGTACTCTTGTTGATGAGGTATGCCCCTCCCTCCCCTAGCCGTTTCCCTCAACTGCCAATCCCACTCCCCCTCCCCTGAGAATTTCCCACTACTGCCAATCCCTTTCTTATAGTATTATAATTGTTCAAGGTCCGCTTATGAGCGAGACCATATGGTACTCTGTTCTTTGTTTTTGTGATAGATCATTGAGTATGATCAACTCTAAATCCATCCAAGTTGCTGTGAAGTCCATATGTTTGTCCTTCTTTATGGCTGCATAATATTCCATTGTGTATATGAACCACATTTTTCTAAATCCAGTCCAGATTTGATGGGCAACATGGTTGGTTCCATGTTTTTGCTACTGTGAATAGAGCTGCAACAAACATATGTGTGGAGGTATCATTTTTGTAGAATGAGTTCCTCTGGGTATATTCCCAATAGGGGAATTGCTGGGTCATATGGAAGGTCAATTTCTAGTTCTTTCAGAAATTGCCACACTGTCTTCCAAAGATGTTGCACTAGTTTGCATTCCTACCAGCAGTGTAGAAGCGTCTTGTACCCTGTACCTTGCCAGCATCTGTTTATGTTTGTTTTATTAATGATGGCCATTTTTACAGGGGTTAGATGGTATCTCAATGTGGTTTTGATTTGCATTTCTCTGACAATGAGTGAGGCAGAGCACTTTTTCATGTGTCTGTTGGCTGCCTGAATATACTGCCTATTCATGTCTTTTGCCCACTTTTTAATGGGGTTATTTGCTTTTTTCCTTTCAGCTCGTTTGAGTTCCTTGTAGATCCTAGATGTTAGGCCTTAGTCAGATATACAGTTGGCTGTCTCCCTGCTCTCTTGATTGTTTCTTTTGCTTTGCAGAAGCTCATTAGTTTGATGAGGTCCCACTTGTCTATCTTATTTCTTATGGTATGGGAATTTAGGGTTCTGAATAGGAATTGGTTCCCAGTTCCAATTTCCATAAGGATGTCTCCTGCGTTTTCTAAGACTCTTATAGTTTGAGGTTGTATGTTTAGGTCTTTGATCCATTTAGAGTTAATTTTTGTGTATGGTGATAGGTAGGGGTCCTGTTTCAATCTTCTGCTTGTGATCAGCCAGTTTTCCCAGCATCATTTACTGAATAGGTTCTCTCTCCCCAGTGGTTATGGTTGAAGGTTTTGTCAAAGATGAGTTGGTTGAGAAATTGAGGCTTTGCTTCCAGAATCTCTGTCCTGGTCCTTTGGTCTATGTGTCTGTTATTATACCAATACCAGACTGTTTTGATTACTATATCCTTATAGTAATGTTTGAAATCTGGAAGTGTGATACCTCCTGCTTTGTTTCTTTTGCTAGGATTATTTTGGCTACTTATGATCATTTATGTTTCCATATGAATTTCTGTATTGTCATTTCCAGGTTTGAGAAGAATGATGTTGGTAACTTAATGGGTATTGCGTTAAATCTGTAGATTGCCTTTGGTAGGATGGACATTTTAACAATGTTGTTTCTTCCTATCCATGAGCATGGAATATTTTTTCATTTGTTTTTGTCTTCTTGGATTTCTTTGAGCAGTGTTTTATAGTTCTCATTGTAAGGATCTTTCACTTCTCTGGCTAGGAAGATGCCGAAGTATTTCATTTTTTTGTGGCTAATGTGAATGGGATTGTGCTTTTTATTTGGGCCTCTGACTGCTTGTTGGTGGGGTATAGGAATGCAACTGTCTTTTGCACGTTTATTTTGTACCCAGTGACTTTGCCAAAGTCCTTTATCAGTGTAAGCAGATTTTTGACAGATTCTCTTGGATTTTCAAGGTATAGTATCAGCAAGTTGGGATAATTTGACTTCCTCTTTTCCTTTTTGAATACCCCTGATTTCCTTCTGTTGTCTAATTGCCCTAGCTAGGACTTTCAACACAATGTTGAACAAGAGGTGTGAGCATGGGCAGCCTTGTCTTGCTCCAGTTTTCAGGGGAAATGTTTCCAGTTTCTGTCCATTTGGCAATATGTTAGCTGTGGGTTTATTGTAAATGGCTCTTATGATTTTGAGGTATGTTCTTTCTATACTTAGGTGTTTGAAGGTTTTTATCATAAAGGGATGCTGGATTTTAACAAAAACTTTTCCTGCATCTAATGATATAATCATGTGGTTCTTGTTTTTATATCTGTTGATGTATTTAATGACATTTATGGTCTTGTCAATGTTGAACCAGCCTTGCATCCTGGGGATGAAGCCTACTTGGTCACGGTGGGCGATTTTTTAGATGTGATTTTGGATCTAATTTGCTAGAATCTTGTTGAGGATTTTTGCATCTATGTTCATAAGGGATATTGGCCTGTAGTTCTCTTTTTTTTGTTGGATCTTCACCTGGTTTGGATATCAGTGTGATTTTAGCTTCATAAAATGATTTGGGGAGAATTCAATCTTTCTCAATTGCCTGGAATACTTTTAGTAGAATTGGTGTCAGCTCCTCCTTGTACGTTTTGTAGAATTCTGCTGGAAAGTCATTTGGTCTAGGGCTTTTTTTTGTAGGTAGTTTTCGTATGACAAAGTCAATTTCCTGGGTTGTTATTGATCTATTTAGTGTCTGAATGTCTTCTTGTTTCAACCTGGGAGGTTGTTGATGTCAGAAAGTCCTCCATTTCATTTAGGCTATCAAGTTTGTTTCCATATAGGTGTACATAGTAATATCTGATAATCTTTTGTATTTTTTCAGGGTCAGTTGTGATTTGATCTTTTGTATTTCTGGTTGTGTATATTAGGGCTTTTTTTCACTTTTTCATGGTCATTCTGGCTAGGGGCTTCTCAATCTTGTTAATTCTTTCAAAGAACCAGCTTTTTGCCTTGTTGATGTTTTCTATGATATTTTTGTCTATGTCCCATATTTGGGATCTTATTTTGGTGATTTGGATTCTTCTGCTAAAGTTGGGGTTTTGGTGGTCTTCTCTTTCCACCTCCCTTAGGTGATTTGTTAAGCTGTCCACTTGTGATCTTTCCATTTTGTTGATGTGTGCTCATAGAGATGTAAATTCCCCTATTAGAACGGATTTCATGGCATCCCAGAAGTTTTGGTAAAATGTGTCTTCATTTTCATTTGTTTCCAGGAATCTTTCAATTTCTTCTTTGATTTCAGTGTTGACCCATTCGTTGTTCAGCATCATGCTGCTTAGTTTCCATGTCTTTGTGGGCTTTGGGGAAATTTTGTTGGTGTTGATATTTATTTTTATTCCACTGAGGTCTGAGAATGTGCATGGCAAGATTTCAACCTTATGGAATTTGTTTATGCTTGATTTATGGCCAAGGATACGATCGGCCTTGGAGTATGTTCCATTTGGTGGTGTAGAATGTATATTCTGTTTGTTGGGTGGAATAATCTATAGATATCTATTAAGTCCATTTGGTCAAGTGTCAAGTTTAGGTTTTAGATCTCCTTGTTGATTTTTTGCTTGATGATCTATCTTGGGCTGTTAGTGGGATATTCAAGTCCCCTGCTATAATAGTGTTAGAATCACGATCTGCTTTTTTTTATTAAGTAGTTGTTTTATATATTATGGTGCTCCTGTGTTGGGATATATATTAAGGATGGATATTCCTTGTTGATGGATTGAACCTCTTATCATTATTTAGTGTCCTTTTGCATCTTTTTAAATTTTTGATATCTTAAAGGTTGTTTTGTTTGATATTTAGACTGCAACTCCTGCCTTATTTTGTGATCTATTTGCCTGGAAACTCGTTTTCCATCCTTTAACTTTGAGTCTGTGTGCATCCCTTGAGGTGAGATGAGTCTTCTGGATGCAGCAAATAATTGCATCATGGTTTCTTATCCAGTTTGCTATTCTGTGTCTTTTCAGTCATCCATTTAGTTCATTCACATTCAGGCTGATTATCGAAATGTGATTGCTTATCCCTTTCATGAGCTTCTTCTTCTTTTTTTAAATAATCAGTATTTTTAAATTATGATATTGTGGGGTACGGTTAAGGGTTAGGTATTTCAATAATTAGCCTTAATGTGAATGGACTAAATGCACCACTGAAAAGACATAGAATGGCAGAATGGATAAAATGCCACCAGGCAACAATATACTGC
>CAUYQG010206126.1:0-13098 GCA_963574415.1 Tarsius wallacei | reverse complement strand
GAGACAAGGTTTTGCTGTGTTGCCCAGGCTGGTCTCAAACTCCTAGGCAATTCTCAGGCAATTCTCCCGCCTCGGCCTCCCAAAGTGCTGGAATTACAGCCAGGTTTTTTTTTCCTTCCTTCCTTCCTTCCTTCCTTTCATTTGTTTGTTTGTTTGTTGAGTCGGAGTCTCACTTTTGTCACCCAGGCTAGAGTGCAGTGGCATGCTCACAGCCACCACAGCCTTGACCTGCTGGACTCAGGCAATCCTTCTGCCTCAGCCTTCCAAGTAGCTGGAACTACAGACACACGCCACTCTGCCTGACTAAGACAGTTTTTTGTTTGCTTGTTTGTTCATTTTGAGTTGGAGTCTCACCCTGTCACCCAGGCTGGCGTGCAGTGGCACACTCATGGCCACTACAGCCTCGACCTGCTGGGCTTGCGTGATCCTTCTACCTCAGCCTTCTAAGTAGCTGGAACTACAGGCGCTTGCCACCACACCCGGCTATTTTTTTTTGATTTATTGTAGAGACGGAGTCTCGCCAAGTTGCCCAGGCTGGTCTCAAACCCCTGGACTCAGGCAATCCTCTCGCCTCGGCCTCCCGAAGTGCTGGGATTACAGGCTGGAGCCACCACGCCTGACCCCAGGTTATTTTAATACAAAAATGCTGAGAGCCACTGTTCTGGACTGCAGGGTACACAGGGGCTTGAGTTCTCAAACAGAGAACTCTCTCTGTCTAGCAGAACGGCAGCCCAGTTAGACCATCCAGCCATACCCAGGAAGCTTCTGCAGCATCGGCAATTCTGGTCTCTACAAATGTGGATTCATAGCAACACTGAACGTTGGTGTTTACGTCTTGGTTTGGGCCGACCATGGGAAGCAGAACTATGGAGAAGAATCACCTCGCCCTTCCCGTACTTAGAAGCCCCGTGGCTCAGGACAGGGTGGGGCCCCTCAAGGCTTCCTTCTCAAGTTGCACAACACACTCCAGATGGAGAGCCACTGGCAGAGGCCTGAGAAGTCAACTGCTCAGGTGAACAACAGGGTGAGAGTGAAACCTCTCACCTTCTTCCCGAAACACACCGTGACTCATCCGTGTGTCCTGAAGCTATGAAGAGGGGCTCCCCACCCACCCGGAGCCCCACACCAAGGCTCTGGCAGAGCTACTACAGCTCGATGGCACACAGCCCGAGGGTGCGAGCCCAGCCAGCTGCATTCTACACCGTGCCTGCTACTTGAACTGCAGGAGCATCTCCAGCTTCCCAAGGCCCTGCTGAGCCGATCTTCACAAGTCTGCAGCTGCACATGGGAGTGTGTGTATATGCATGTGTGTACAGTATAAACAGACAGGGCTTTGCCTACAAATGGGTGGGGGGGAGGGGGCACACAGACACCCCGGGCCCAGTTCTCTCACAGGTAGTCTTGGACAGACAAGGTGACCAAGAGCTCACCCAAAGCTGAGGCCCAGTGACTGAGCTCCAGGTGTCTGGCTTCTGACTCTCTGGAGAGGCACAGGAGAATCAGATGCCTATGCATGCAGAGGCAAGGACCCAGATCCCCAGATTTACACTCACAAGGCTTTGGTTCTGTCGCCCCGTGACTAAGGAAGCAGAAGACTGCTGGGTGCACAGATCCTGGAGCTCGAGAAAAACACTCAAAGGAACAGGAATGGTGTTTGACCTCAAATGCTCTCATGTCCACTTCTGCCCTTAAACTTGAAGGGAAATTTCCAGGGCCCAAGATTCTTGCGGGACTACAAGCCTTCTTATATTCAAAAGAGTTTCATTTCCCTGGAGATCTCTGTGCTGTTTTAGATGCTGTCTCATGGTGACTTAAGCACAGCAGAATGTGGATTCCAGAAAAGGTTAAGTACCCTAAGTATAGACCCAAGATATAAGACTCTTGCAGCCTACAAGCCTGCTGCCAGCTCACGACCGGCCGACTCTTTCTTGGATTTCACACCTATCTACCTGTACTAACGATGAGTATCTTTCCCCTGTCCTGTGGGTTGGATTGTACTAACTTGGCCTTAGGGCTACAAGGATTCTGTGCTTGATTTGGGGAAAAGTTCGCCAACACTTTCAATGGGAAACTCAAAAGAATCGAGGTGTCTTTCTGAGGGCAGCTTTGCTCAACTGATCTTACGAAAAGAACATCTGGGGGGCGGAGCACAAGCAGTGCAAGGACACAAGCTCTCTCACAATGGTGTCATGTTCTCAGATGGACTTTCGCGCTCCTTGCCTGTGTGACTAGAATGGAGACTCAGATTCTCGGGCTTTGCCTGCCCAGGCCTAGGCCTCTAGTCCTTCCCTCTCCCCTGGGGTGGTCTGTAAAATGCCAGCTGTGACTTGGGTTTGGGAACAGCGACAGAGGACACCAAGTTCCTCACACAAGGCACAAGAAGCAGGGATTGGGACAGCTGGAGATAACACTCCAGCAGGCCCCCCCTATCCGGGAATGCAGGTAGGCTGGCCTGTGGGGCTCTGGGAGGAAGGAGAGAGGCTGCTGAGGTCAGGATGGGGTTCAGAGGGTGACCAGCAGAGGAGGGGTGACCCACGGCAGCTGCCACTGCTTCTGGGAAGCCCTGGGGGATCCCTAAGGCGTAAAAATCCCACCAGACTGGGTGTTGGGAGCAGGAGCTTCAGTGTTCCGAGCTCTAGGAAGTGGGGTGGGAACTGGGGCCCTACGACAGCCCTTTCAGCTCCGAGCAGGACCTCCTCCACCCTTAGCTCCCAGGGGAATGCACAAATGAGCAAAGCCGGTATTTGCAATGGCAGCAAGAACTCTGAAGGGACAGCAAGGTCACTCTGAACCATCTCCTCTGGGTTCCCACCCCGGGCGTGGGTGCGCCCAGGGCATGTGGCATGGGCCGCCACCTGTGAGGCATCTCAAGTGATACGCAAAGCCGGGTGCATTAGACAGGCGAAAGGACGCGCAGCTAGAGGAACTCCTCGGGAAACTGTCAACACATGTTGATTGACCAACACCCCAGTCGAGTCCTTGCTGAAGCTAGGAAAGCGCATGAGTGTGTATCTCAAGCACACCACTCATCTCATGGGTTGGCACGATCCCCGTCGAGCTTCAGAACGATGTCATGTCTCCCCTGTGGATACACAGCCAGCCAAGGGCAGAGCCCAGGCTTCCACCGAGTCTGCAGTGCCAAGGCCATGCTTCTGCAGCTGGGCCAGGCCGCCTCCTCTCCAACCTTCCTTCCACGTGGAAGGCCTGTCCCCCAAAGACAGGCCCGGCAGCTGCCATCCCGTTCTCTGGCACTCTTGTAGTCCCCTTCTCCACCCCAACCTGGGTAAGAAGGCAGTCCAGGAGACTCTGTTTTCGCTTGTCACTGGAAACAGTGATCATGTGCCAACCATATTTTGCACTGAATTCTATTCTGTGCTTTTATTCCAGAAACACTGTCTGAAACCAGTGAATGGTACAAAGAAGAATTTAAATCACCCTGTATGGACGAGCCTTGAACTAGCTTAGAGATTTAAAACATCTCACAGTTTTCCTGTCGGGAGTCCAAAAGAAAAAAAAATTTTTTTGATTAAAAATCAAACATTATGACCACAATAAAAATAAATTTAAAATAATAACTAAATAAAAAGTGAATCTTAAAAAGTCATACATGTGCATACTTGTATATGGATGCAATTTTTAAAAATAAAAACAAACCTCATTCTAGCCTATACTGGTTAATAAACAGTCTCTTCTAGGAGGCGCTGGCCCAGTGAGCATATTCAAAACGGCTATCTCCGAAAGACAGAAGAGGCAGAGGCCAAAAACTGAGCCTGAGGAGCTCTGCCATTCATTCACTGCTGCCATTCATTCTGTTTCATTCATTCACTTGCTCCAGGAAATCGAAAACATTCAGCCCCTAAATGCCAGTCTTTTCATACAAGATGCAATCACTTTCAACATAAAATAGTGACCGAGTTAGAAGACCGAAAGCTACCAAGTCTCCCACTGAAGTCTCTTAGTCCTACCCAGCTCAACACAGCCAACTGGTTTACCCTACAGAAATGAATACAGAGAGTGCCCCCGGGAACAACCCTTTTATGTGCACAGTAGACTTTAACAGCCAAGTAATTAAACACTGAAAGTGAGGGCTTATAATTAAAATGCTGACAAACCTGAACTGGAGCGGCACAAGGAGGGCTGCTATAATATTTTTACAATTCCTTTTTATACATAATGTATGATCCTTCTGCTCAAGTTTCCTCTATGTTCTTTGCCTGTGAAATAATTTACATTAATAAATAATTTATTACCATAACTCCTAAAGTAATTACGGGTTTCCATCCAATTTTTTTTAGCACAAGAATTGTTTTGTTCTCTATCCATTAACTTGTATTTACAAGTCTTTTCCTAGTGGCCTTTTTGAAATAATTGGTATTGCCTTCGCTTTCTCATATATTATGTGATTTCCAGGTCTTCTCCTCGCCTGAGTGGTGAGGAAAATGGAATGTGTGGTGTCCATTGTCCCTATCACACAGAACGCACTGAATGGCTGCAATTAGCCGAGGGTGGTGAATGGAGACTGCTCTCACCCTACTTGCTCTGTTTCACCAAAAAAGATTCAACTAGCACACGTGTGCCCAGGGTGCCCCACGGCAAACAGCAGGAGATCGGGGTGGGGGGGCCCGTGCAGAGTGTACACGTGCAATCCCTGCCTCTCCCCACATGGGACAACTCTCAGAGCCACAGTCCCTTGCCGCACCCACTAGAAATCAGAGCCAGGAGCAGGGCTGGCTCACCCACCTGGCCAGCTGACCAGCAGGTGGGCTGCACCCACACAGCCGCCACCTGACCAGTGTTTCTTGTGTCAAGAGCACAAGAACCAGTCACATAGGTGGCTCTTCCCCCAGGGAAGCTACTTGCCGAAGAATTCCATCTCGGCGCAGAAGGTGGGCTGGGATGCTCTGGGTGGTGAGAAAGGAAGCCAGCAGGCAAAGCATGGCCTCTCTAGCAGGGGCCCTGCGGCTACAGGGCCGAGCTGGCACCCTCACGTGGGGCCCCCAGCCTTGGCACACAGCAGGCCGGGCAGCACTTGGCCCCTCTCTGCCCTGCTCCTCCCATCGCACTGCACGCTGGCTTTGTTCTCTCCCCTACTTTGAAAAGCACAAAGCTACTTCTTTTTTTATCAAGTTCCCAAACTGGGGTAGGGGACAAGATGGGGAGCAGCTAGTATCCAGCTCACAATCATAGAGGATGAAGTACTTTAAAAAAAAAAAAAACATTGTTGTGTGAGCACTTGATATAAGTAACATCTTATCTGAGCAGGTGCAGAGGAGGCTGAGCTACTTGAAAGGGTAGCATTTTAAGAAGAAGCAAGCAGGTCTTTGTGCTCCCTGCCCTAACGCACTCGCCCGGATTTCCTTCAAAACATTTGAGAAACTCCAGCTCACGGCAGCTTCCAGCTAGGATCCTTGCGTGGGGGCTTCAGAGGGAAAGCCCCGAGTCACAGGGCCAACTGTCCCCAGCTCTCACAGGAGAATTCCACTCAGCAGCAGAACATGAGTCCTTTATCTCCAGGAGACAGGCTGGGGTTGGTGATTATGATAATTTGGTGTTTTATCTTTGCTCAGCATAGTCCAGCCCTGGAAGGGCCCAGAGCCCTCTTGAAAAGTCCAGCCGGCCCCTCGGAGTATTCTCTTCCCCGATATTGAAAAGCAGGCACGCCTAAGATGAAATCTTGCTGCCGGGGGTGCACTCCCAGTTCACAGCACAGGGTGAGGCCACAAAACCTCAATTCAGGGATTAAATGTGCTGGAGAGGTAACCTGAGCTTCCGCTAGACACACTGGGCTTGGTAAGGCCTCTGACTGCTGACACTCCTGCCCCAGCAAGTGCAGGAAAGGGATGGAGGCAGGAGGGACAGAGCTGCTCCCTCTGGTGCGCTGTTGTTTCTTTAAATTCTACCAACACCTACAACTTGCAAGCTGAAGAAACCCACGCTCAGGAAGATGGGGTGATTTTCTCATAGCTCCAAGGGCCTCCGCCATCTCCTGGAAGTCGGCTTAACCCAACGGGAATTCACTGTTCCTGGATCTTTCTTCCTCACCAGATAGAAGTCTCCCTGAGGGAAGGGGCAGGGTCTAATTTACTCCATCCCTGCACCAAGTGCCTGACACACGGTAGGTGCTCAATTAATATCCTCAAAATCAAGCCACTAAAAACAAAACGTGAGCCGGGCTCGGTGGCTCAGCCTGTAATCCCGCGCTTTGGGAGGCTGAGGTGAGTGGATTGCCTGAGCCCACGGGTTCGAGACCCGCCTGGGCAGGCAACCTCATCTCTACAATAAAAAAAAAAAAAAAAAAATAGCCGGGCATGGTAGCGCATGCCTGTAATTCCAGCTACTTGGAAGGCTGAGGCAGAAGGATCGCCGGAGCCCAGCAGGTCGAGGCTGCGGTGGCCGGGAGCGGCCACTGCACTCCAGTCTGGGTGACATAGTGAGACTCCAACTAAAAAAAAAAAAAAAAAAAATGTGGTAAACAAAAAGCCTTGGCACTGCTCGGTCAGACAGGTCAGGGTTTTCCTGTATCAGGGAGGGACTGAGCCACAGAAAGATGAGACCCGTGGGAGAGAGACCAGCAGAGGAGGATGAGGGGACTCCACAAGCTCCCTCCCCCCAGCACAGCTGCTCCCAGCTTCTCCCTCAGCTGCCTGGCAGTGCCCTGGCGCTGTTCTCCAGAGCAGGAGGAAAACAGGGCCCTGTGGAAAGGAAGAGCTTGGGATGGAGATGCTGGATCGGGCCAGCACTTCCAGAAAAGCCACTGTGTAAACAGGAGTCTGGAGATGTAGCACGGTCCCACCTAGGAACCTCCCGGCAGAAAGCTGGTCACTGGGATCCAGGCTCAGATTCTCCTGGGCAATCTGTGCATCTCTTCACACACCTCCCTTCCCCAGGGCTACTGCCCCTACCAAAGGCGACTCTCTCACTTCCACCCTCTCTTCAAAGAAAGCCAAGGTGACCCCTTCGTTTGGGCATAAAGGCTTGTTCTTGGGGAGAATGCTCATTTTGGTTTCAGCCTTCTTTTTGCCTATGTAACACTCATCCTGTGCCAATCCCTTCACAAACATTATGCCACAAAGCCCTCACAACAAGCCGACAAGGCTGATGAGGAAGCCAAGGCTCGGAAAAGAGGTTCAGAGTCACCAGATGAGCCCCGACACTCCCATCATAAGCCTGCGAGACCTCTACCTCATTATGACCCACACAGTGCAAAGCAAAGACGCCTAATGCATGAGTGGCTTTGAAATAAAGACCAGTATCTCTCAATCCAGTTTACTAGTCTGGCCCAGTTTACAGCTGAAGTCTAGGCAGGATTGAGGACTTGGGTGTGCCCAGGGGCCCCTCTCTCTCTCTCTCTCTCTCTCTCTCAGGCATGACACAGGAAGGCAGCTCAATTGTGAGACTGCCCCAGGAAGCAGGTGATGAGACAGACTTCTGGGTCATGTGGCTGCAGCGCTGAGGGTTTGGCAAAAGCCATAAACCACCAAGGAGGTATGCAGTTATTTATGTGGGTACCGGCCTCAGAAGGGTGTCACATGGGCCAACCAAGACCAGGTGATCTCCCTGTTCCCATTTTCTCTGGGTGGCAGCATCAAGAGGACCACCAACAATCTTCCTTCTTCCTCATCCGAGTCTAATTCTGCCTAACAAGGGTTCTTGGGAAGAACCTCACCAAGCCTCAGTTTCCCCAAATGTGACTGAGCATCCCCAGTCCCTAAAGCTGCCAACAGAGTTAACAGGATCCTGCACCTAAGGATGCAGTGCCCAGATGCAGTGCCCGGCATACTGCTCAACATGACACACGCAGCACCTCCTCCACCCTCATCATCTCATCTATGGAAATTGCATCTAAGGAAAAAGAAGACATGTACACAGAGGGAAAGGGCTGAGAAAGAAAGGCAAGAAAGATTTTTTGCCATCCTACAAAGACAAACTTTAATTCTGAAAGCCCACGGTAGTTATCCATCATCCAAGTCTGAGTTCTGACTCAACACAGACCTCACAGAAAATCATCTGGCAAGATGTCTCCAAAGGGGGACCAGGAGAGCCACAGAGAGACAGAGAAGGGAGAAACAACGCCCAATCATCTGAAGCATCAAGAAATCAATATAATCAATACAGTCATCTTCTCTGCCCCATAAAAAACAGTAATTCACGCTTGCACAGAAACAGAAGGCGGAGGCAGCCTTTCTGGAAGGCACATCAGCAACACGCATCAAGAGTCTTAAAAATGTCCCTGCCCTCCAGCCTTTCTATTTACTCCTAGGAACCGTCCTAAGGAAAGAGCTAAAGGCACACAGAGACTTAAACACTTAGACAGTCGCTGTTAATTACAACAGCAGACAAGACAGCCCCTTTACCCAACAACCGAGAAATCGTTACATCACTATAAACATTTCCATACACTCACACAGTGCAGTACCACAGACCATCGAAATGCATGGAACCAGCATTTTAACGCGGTCACCTAAGGTAACTACTACCAAGCGCAGAAAGCAACAGATATAGTTTGATGTCATTACATGGTCATCGTGGAATGGGCTATGTAAAGTACACCAAGAGCATTACACAAAAATATCAGCAAGAACTCATCATGGGATATTGGGGCTAGGAGAGTGTTTGTTTTATATTTTACACTATGGTACATTTTCTGAATGAAAAAAGTCAACATGAATTACTGTAACGATCAGACAGAAACTCTCAATATTAAGAGCTGCAAACTATACACACCAACGCCTACCCCCTTACAGAGCCCCAGCGGCTCCCTGGACCACGCCAGCACTGCTGGGAATGGAAAGGGTTGAAACACACAGAAAAGCGTCCCCGGGGCTGCTCTTTTTGAATCTGTGTTCAGAAAGTGCTTTGAGGGTCTCACCTGGAGGACTCAGACCTAGGCTGGAAGGACTAGGAGGAGGGCTCCCAGGATGGCCTTGAGTACTTACCCATAATTCCACAAGAGAAAAGTGTGGGTCCTTGACTCATCTTCTTTGGCGTGTGCTGAAAACAACCAGAAAAGCTATTCACTCTTCAAGTCATAAGAAGCATGTTTGCACATGACTCTGCACTGATCCCCTGCTAAAGGCACAGTTAAAGGGGTCACTGCCCTTGCCACCATCAGATTAGGGAAAGGAGGGGAAAGTATTCAAAGAGGCAACTTCTGTGCAAAATGAGGCCCAGGCTCTTCGTCCCAAGTCTCCAGTGAGTTATGGAGTCCGTCAAGTTAACGGGCTTTCAGAAGGCACAGAAAGCCCCACGACTTCTGATACGAGGGAACTTTTCCACGTAAGTGCGGAGGAGGGGGTGCGGGGGCAGGTGTGAGGGGAAGCAGTGCAGCAGGCTTCCCCTGTTGGGCTGAGAAGAGGAGGCCTCCCCAGGACCAGGAAGAACCTCGAGTGAGAAACAGAGGGCCCCATCTCCCACTCCCGGGCTCCTCCCTTCCAGATCCAAGGAGAACAGCTCTGTAGCTACACAGGGAAACCTCAGGTGACGTTCCGGTGGGCCGGCCTCTGCTCTGGAGGCCACTCTGTGGCTACAAGGCCTCCCGGGGCATTCTCTCGGAACTGAAATGGAAACTCGAGGGTTCTATTTGGTCTCAACATAACAGCCTTGGCTTTTAAACTCCTTGACACTCTATTTCCACAACGGTGTTCCTTTCTGCATCTTCTGTCTTGCCCCCTGCCCAGCCTCAGCTGACCATGGGGTGCAAACAGGCCAATGAGGCCTAGAAGAACCCCAAGTCCAGAGCACCTGCTCCATGGCTACACAGTCAATTGGGCATGGAACACTCTGGTGCTGGGTGATGCCCAGGGGATAACCAGGTCACGAGGCTTGCTCTGACCTCTGGCAAGGAAGAGACTGCCCAGTCAGAGACCCAGGAAGGAGGCCGGCCTCGAGTGCTCCAGAGGCTCAGCCACTCACTCATTTGCCTGCTCCTCCAGTGAGACGTGCTGATGACTACTTATGTGTAGGCTGTGCTGGGGGTGGATTCTACAACGGTGAAGGAAGCTCTTGGACCCAATGAAATCAGCCCATTACAGAAGGTCCTAACTTCTTAGAGGCGCCCCCAACACCCTCCGGCCCCCTCCAGTGACAGGGACAGACTAGGCCTCTGGGCTGAGACCGGGGAAAGAGCCCAGGCCCTGGCTCCTCAAGGCCTGGAAGGAGCGGGGGCCCACTAGGAGTACCTAGTCCACCCACACGGAGGGTGGCAAGAGCCTTGTCTCGGCTCCTCGCCCCATCCCCAGCTACCCGATCTGCACTTACTCAGAGTACACTCGCTCCACTGAGTTACTATGACCCGCCGGGGAACACCAAGGGAGGACTCACATCATGGAAGACACAGTCACACAGAGAAACCGTCACACAACACCCAGATTGGGGCTGGAGGGGGTACCCAGGACGTCTGCTGGGGCGGGGGTGGGGATCAGGGCCAGCTCCCTGGGTATCATACCCGAACTAGTTGAAGGACCAGAGGAGCTTTGGGGGAGGGGGTGAATGGGGCGGGACGCAGTCCTTTTCCAGGTCCCCTTCCTTGGTTTAAAATGATCCTCACACCAATAAGCCAGGTCACCCTCCTGGATTCCACAGTGACATAACCACCTACGCTATGCCACCTGTGGAAATAACTGGAAAGAGTCAAAAACCGCTGCACCTGATTCCCCCCCCCGCCCCGGCTGACACGGCACAACTGAAAACCCACGCCGACAGCATCCGATGGAGACAAATACGCGAGAGTCCTGCCACCAGGGCTGCGCTGCCCACACAGCCAAGAGGCCAGTCATGCAGACCCCTCGCTCCCAGGTTCAGAGAGAGAAGTCGGGCTGCGGCCTTGCCTGCCAAGGGAGGTACCCCCAGTGCTAAGGGAGCACCCAGGCATAGAAAAACACTCACTGGGGAACCACAGCCCCACCCCCTGTACTTGCCAGGCAGGCGAAGGCAGCCCAGGGTGGGAGCCCGCAGATACCCTCACCGGGATGGGGCCGGGGAAAGTGGAAGAGAGCGGGAGCGCTGGTGTGGCGTGCTTACCTCACTGGCACACAGTGCCACGAAGGGGGTTGGGGCTTTCTACACAAAAGCAGGAAGCCACGCAGTGAGCCGCGCCTGCCATGCCAGTGAACAGTGCTCGCTGGCCACCTCCCAGCAAGCCGGTGTGTTTCAGACTGAGGGCATCCCAGGCCCTCCCAGCGAATGTGTGTGGGCACCAGCCGCCTTGCCACAGACACCGGGGTCTGTCTGCCAACAGAGAGAAGCCAACGGGCCCACGGGCCTCCCCAGGCCCCCATTCACTCACTCACTCACTGGCTCATTGATTCACTCAGCATTTGTTGGTAGCTGCCGCGGATCCCCAGAGCAGCCTGCCATTTCCCAGGCTGGGAACACACTTTTCACTACTTCACTGCTGCCCCAGCGCCAAGCCACCACCAGTCCCCCATGAATGCCCCTTGACCCCCCTCTCTACCCTTCATCCAGAACCCAAAGTCATCTTTTTGAAGCAGAGATCAGACCACATCGCTTCTCTCCAACAACGTTGCACGGTAAGCAGAATAAAAGCAGGCCACCCCTTTCCCCCCTAGCCTGCCAGGCCCACATGAGTCAACCCGGACACCCCCAACCTCCCCTCCTCACTCGTGTCGCTTGGCAGGGACAGGCCAGTTGCCGCCATCTTGGGACCCGGCTCTGGGATCTTTGCAGAGCAGGCTCTGCAACCTCACTCCCGTCCCCAGCGGCTTTCTCCGAGCATCCTGGCTGCAGTGGTCCTGCCCAGCCCATGCGCTTCTCCTTCCCCACCAGCTTGTTTAGCATGCATGCTGTGTGTCAGCGCGTCTGTTCCGGTGCCTCTTTTCTGCGCTGTGATCATGGAAGCTTCTTGAGGAAAGGCAGCAGTCTTGTTCACAACATCTCCAGCACAGAGCAGGCAGCACGGCGATGGCTCTCTGCCAGGGCCAGCCTGTCTCGCTCCTGTACCACACACCCAGTGGATGCTGGGCCAGATGGAATGGATTTGCACTGGGCAGAACCTACCACCTCCCCAAATCGCTGGGCTCATACGTAGTCAAAGCTCAGTGGGGAAGGGCTGAGAGCGCCAGCCCGAGGGAGTCAGGGCTACCGAGGCTGCCCACAGACCAGGAAAAGCCCCCGCTGGGTTCTCAAGCGCAAAGGGACGACTCCTTCATTTCCCTTGTTCTAGGTAAGCCACGGCTTGTTCCTCTCACTGAGTAGATGAAACAGTACGGCTAACGTAGTGCAGCCCCCCTTCTTCTGCCAGCAGCACCCCAATCTTGCATGGGGATGTCTCCCCCGTCAGTAGATAGTGTCTTGGGAAACTGTTAGCCAAGGTGCCTCCACCCCTCCTGGCCATGGGATGGGCATGGAAATCAGGCCTGGCTGACCAGACACTCACTGGCTCCATGGCTCTGACTCCTGAACCCAGAGGCTGCTGGGGCCAATACACGAGCACCTCTCAGCTGCCCGGGCCCTGCCCTTTCTCCAGTCCTGTGAGCTGTCTCCCTTCACTCCAGTGAGCTCTCTTTTCATGTGAATTAGCTGGAGACAACCTCTGCCACTTACAGATGAAAAACCTGACGGATTTCGCGCTTGACCTCAAGATCAGATCAGGGCCCGTTTTGCTTTCTGAGCCCCATCTGTGAGGCTCGGCTAGCGATGGCCAGACCAGAACATCACGTACCAAGCAGCTTCCTAGGGTGTCAGGCCCCAGGACACCCTGACCACTGGCAGATTTTCCTGGGTCCAACGCCACGTGGCAAGCCAACAGAGTTCCCACGAGCCTCCAGGTTAGCCAAAGCCTTTTTATTCCCGGTCTACCTGGCATACGAAGAAATCCCCACTGACATGCACTATTCCTGCAGTCAGTCTTTCTAACCCTTTGAACCCTCCATACCCACAGCAGGAAGCATGAGCACATCACTGTGTGGTGAGGCCCTCGTGGCCCGGAGGGAAACTCAGCCCTCTGAGGTTTCACAAGACAGTGTCTGCACAGAAGTAAGCACCGAGCCCCGGCTGAGGTCTGCAGTGAAACGAAGCAAGAACACATTTCTCCTTTGTATTTCTCCCACTGTGAAGCCTCTGTTCCCAAGCCCACCCCGG
>CAUYQG010206123.1:0-19074 GCA_963574415.1 Tarsius wallacei | reverse complement strand
GTGGCTTACACCTGTAATCCCAGCACTTTGGGAGGCCAAGGCAGGAGGATTGCTTGAGCCCGGAAGATTGAGACTAGCCTGGACAATATAGTGAGACCTTGTCTGTACAAAAATTTAAAAAAAGGGAGCCTGGCATGGTGGTGCACATCTGTAGTCCCAGCTACATGGGAGGCTGAGGTGAAAGGATTGCCTGAGCCCAGAGGGAGGCTGCATTGAGCTGTGATTGTGCCACTGTGCTCCAGCCTGGGCAACAGAGTGAGATCCTGGCTCAAAAAATGAAAGAGAGATAGAGAGAGGGAGAGAGAGAGAGAGATGGAGGAATCTTAGGAAAGAGCCCTGAAAGGGAATGAGGGTGAGAGATGCTTGCCACACCCCTCCCCTCCAGGCCACACCCCGGGCCACATGAGGGGGAGGTGAGGGCCCACTTCCCATGGCCACATCTGTGGGGTCACACCCTCTGTGCCACACCCCCATGGCCACACCTCCTGGGGTGGGAGTGTGGAGTCCCAGGGGTGGGAGTGTGGAGACCCAAGACTCTTGGATGTTGGGCAGAACTGTCAGCTGAGGCTCGGGCTTTGCACGCCAATGGGGGCAGTCTTGGTGGGGGGGGGATTGGGAGGGAGCAACTCCCACCCTCATGTGCGCACGCGCCCACTCACTGTCCCCTTCTGATCCTCCCACTGAAGGAGATTCTGGGTGTGACTCCAGAAGGCACAGCTGAGTTCATCCTGTCATAAGGGGTACTCACATTTAAAGGGGAGGACAGTATCGGCACACACCATACCATACCACTTAAACCACTTTAAAGCGCACAGTTCAGTGGCATGAACTGTGCACTTTCACACTGCAGAGTAAACATCGCTATCTGGTTCCAGAACTTTCTCGGCATCTCAAGCAGAAACTCCATGCTCAGTAAGCATTAACTCCCTGTTCCCCACCCACCAGCCCCATAGACCGTAAAATATAACTTGCATGTTTGCACAGCAGGGGAATATAATAATGCACTAGTTTCTGGTTGCAGTGGGTAAAAACTTACTGTAAATCTTTTACTTCACGTTCTCTGATCTTTTGTTCCAAAACACTATTTTCTGTAAACCCCCATATTTTCTGCACCCACCACCTGGGTTCAGCAGGCATTAATATTTTGCTGTGTTCTCTCTCTTTTTGGTTTCCTAAAGAGGTAAAGGGACAGCCAGCGTCCTACCCAGCCTACCTGCCTCTCTGTGCCCATCAAGGGTGATTGTTAATTTTATTTTTATTTATTTTTGTATTTTTTAGTCAGCGTCTCACTGTCACCCAGGCTGGAGTGTGGTGGTACGCTCACGGCCAATACAGTCTCGACCTGGTGGGCTCAGGCAATCCTTCTGCCTCAGCCTTCCAAGTAGCTGGAACCACAGGCGGGCACCACCATGCCCGGCTAATTTTTTGATTTATTGTAGAGACGAGGTCCCACCAAGTTGTCTAGGCTAGTCTCAAACCCCTGGGCTCAGACAATCCTCTCGCCTCTGCTTCCCAAAGTGTTGAGACTGCAGGCATAAGCCACTGAGCCCGGCTAACTTGCTACATTTAAATACTTTGACATTGGTCAGTTGCAGTGGCTCACACCTGTCATCCCAGCACTTTGGTAGGCGGGGGCAAGAGGATTGCCTGAGCATACGGGTGTGAGACCAGCCTGGGCAACTTGTTGAGACCTCGTATCTACAATAAAATAAAAATTTTAGCCGGGCGTGGTGGTGCATGCTTGTGGTTCCAGCTACTTTGAAGGCTGAGGCGGAAGGATCCCTTGAGCCCAGCAGGTAGAGGCTGCAGTGGCCGTGGTGTGCCACGGCACTCCAGCCTGGGTGATAGAGTGAGCAAACAAATAAATACTTTGACGTTATGTGATGCTATCTCAAGCCTACATTTCAAGGAAATTGCTTAGTTTTACTTGCTAGGGAGTAGAACACCAGAAATAGTGATGAGACTGGCTAGCTGCTACTTTTCTCTTCATACTCTGCTCTCTACTGATGGAAAATACCTTTAGCTGTGTCTGTGGTGTGTGGCGTTGGCACCAGCCAAGAGAATGTCACATAGCCATGAACTTCAGTCAGCTGTTCACAAAGTGTGGCCCCCCGAATCAGCATCATCAACATCCCTTGGGAACTTGCTAGAAATGCAAAATCTTGGCCCCACCAAAGACCTACTAAATCAGAATCACCAGGGCTGGGCCGAGCAGGCTCTGGGTTAAGAACCCTCCAGGTAATTCTAATGCAGGCTTGAGTTTGAGAACCCACTGTCTGCTGTCTCTGCTGGCCTGGGGCCAGAGGAGTGAATCTGCTTAGAGACCTCAGTGCCCGGGCTGTGCTTGGGGCAGTGACTGGAGCTGCCAAAACTAAATTCCCTGAGGGTTCCTGAAAGAGCTTCTGCCTCTGGTTGAGGACAGTAGGGGCTTATGAACTGATGCTTCATTACCACACAACAATGAGAGTCTTGCTTTAAGAGCCCATTCATGCTTTAGAGGCACACTTGGTAGGGCCTTTGCTATTTGGAGATTAGTAACCTGGCCGCTGGCATGTTCATCAGTCCCGGGGCTAAGGGCAGACTCTCTGATTTCCCTTTTCCCAGGAACTTTAACCAGCATCCAGAGAGCTGGAAGGTGACTCACCACAATCACAGGGTAGGGGCATACTTTCTAAACAAAATCTGAGGAGAGGATTATTCTTTCTAAATAGTGATTACATAAAACTCTCCTTTCAATAATTTAGAGACAGTGCCTCCTAAAAAATGTAATTAGGAAAACTTGAGGCAGGCATAGAAATTTTACTTGTGGATGGGATGTGAACGTTTGAATAAACATGAGAAAAATTTACAAGCTTGAACTTACTGAGGAGTTGGTATTTTGCTTGTAGTGAAATCCTGTTTTGCTTTTCCCAATAGAATTCAGTTTTATAATTTATTACGTTCTTATTGTGTAATCTATCCATAAATTAGCTGTTAGTACAGTATAATCTACTGTAATTTGGAGAGGTCAAAGATAATTGGAATTGTTTGATATAAGACAGCAGAACACAGCGGTTAAAAGACAAGATTTACTAGTTGTGTGACTTTGAGTAAATTATGTAACCTCTGTGTTTTTCTCCTCTGTTAAATGGGCATTGTACTAATACTCCAAATAGTTGTTGTGCAGATAAAATGAGATGTAGAACAGTGTTTGGCCTATAATAAACTAAATATTTGCTGATACTTTGGACTTGACCTTACTGTTTTCTTAGACTACTTTTTATTTCCTTCCCCAAGTATATGTTAAAATTTAAGTGAACAAAATTAGGTCGTTGGAATAAAGTATTGACCTTAGTAATTTGCTTAGACCTTAATAGTGTAAAGTTTCCTAATGAGTCTACTTATGTTTTTGATCAATTGAGTTTTCTAGATAGTGGATGGTTAGGTTTGATAATTGGGTTATTTTGAGATTTTCTGGATCATTGTTTTGGATATCATAATAATTCAGTTCTGAAGGTAGAGACTATTAGATTCAATAGTTTCAGCATGTTCTCGAAAAATGATGTTTTGATTACACCTATTAGGAGTTTATATTAATGTCATTTTCCTCTTTTCAGATTGAGATGAGATAAAATCAAGTTAGAATTTTTTTTTTTTTTGAGTTGGAGTCTCACTCTGTCACCCAGGTAGGAGGGCAGACTCCCAGCTACCGCAACCTCGATATGCTGGGCTCAGGCGATCCTTCTGCCTCAGCCTTCCAAGTAGTTGGAACTTCAGGCACACACCACCGTGCCTGGCTAATTTTTTGATTTATTGTAGCAATGGGGTCTCACCAAGTTGCCCAGGTTGGTCTCAAATCCATGGGCTCAGGCAATCCTCTCACCTCAGCCTCCCAAAGTGCTGGGATTATAGGTGTGAGCTACCACGCCCAGCCTAGTTAGAATATTGATTTGTCGGGTTCCAATGAGTTAGTTTTATTCATGCAGGTAATCTCTAATTTAGAAACCTATCAAACTACAAAAATTAATTTATAAGGTTTTTTTTTTTTAACTTATCTATATTTCTTCTTATAGACCATATTTCCAAAGCATGATCTGGTACAGGGCAACCCCCAAAGTCCTGTTCAACCTGAAATATGGATACCTAGACCTACAGTGCTACAGAGTATAATCCTTCTGTAAGAATTTTCTGTGGGAAAATGGGTTCTAAACGACAATCAGGATAACAAGATGACATTTTTCTGTTCCTCATACCTCCTTCTGTAAACTGGGACCCTGACCTCATCTATAACATGAATGAGTTGAATCAAGCCTACAGCTGCCTTTTAGGGGACTCTATGACATCTTGGTGGCAAGATGTGTGGGTGTGGAGTTTTGGAAGCTGGAGATAGGGTGGTTTCTAGGGTACTTGGGTGGATGGGACGGAGAACTTCGAGTCCTATGCTCAGTAGAATCGTGGGTGTTCATTCCAGTGTTCAGGCCAGATGAGGGAGCGTGAGCCACCAGCAGCCTGCATGTCCACTGTGAGGCTGTTGGTAACTAATTATATGCCAAACATTTATCTGAGTGTAAACAGTAGGGGGGACTGCTTGTAGGGCTTCTTTTTATTTTGTTCCTGTGGAACTTTAAATGAATGAGGGCCAGAACTTTCATCAGTTTTAAAAGTCCACTAATATTTGTTTTTGCTTGTTTTACTTAGCTCTATTGCCGTAAGTGATTATTTTCATGTGTCTGTAGTTTTATCCTTACTTTGAAGACCATACCTCATGGTCTTCATCTTATTATCATTAAACGCTTTTATCTACTGATAAAGTACAAAAAAATATTCACTCAGTTTAATTTTTGTTTGAAGACTGTGGTGTATTTGTGCGTGTGTATTTTAACAAACAATATGCAAAGCATCCAAGGCCCTTTCTACTGAGCGTTCATTATAAAAGGATCTGAATTGTTTATAGGATTCCACAAGCTTTTGGTAAAGTACACATTTTGTAAAGCATGTTGAATGTGTAAAGAAAAGACAGACTTGAGCTTGTTAGAAAATTATTCCTGTCAATTGCCATGTAACTTCACATGCCAAACATGACTTGAAAATGTTTTTCCCAAGTGGCCATGTCTTAACAATTTATGTTTCAGAGGGAGTTCCTTCAAAGGAATTGAATAATGGGAGGTCACATTTTTCTTTCAAGTTAGATTTCTAAAGTGAAAATGAACTTTTTTTTTTTTTAACTTAATCTTGAAAATAATTCAAAGAAGAGCTTTTAGAACTGTGCAGTAATTGTGTTATGTGGAGCTGGGCTTCCCCATCTCTGTAGCCCCAAATGAAACTTGACAGTTTTTTTTTTTTTTGGTAGCTATAAAAATGAAGAGAGAAAAGGAAGAAGAGGTAAAAATTACTGAGTCTGGGAAACTGTTCTAAACCGTTCTAGTCACTTAAATCTTAGCTACATAAATGTCTATTTATACTAACAGGGACGGACAGAATAGGAAGAGTTTTTTTTCCTTCTGGTTAAATGTTTACCCCCTCCCCTGCCATATTACTTTGCAAATTTCTCAGACTTTCTTATTGAGCACATATGAATAGCTAAAAATTAATATCTAGCATGATGAGAAAATATTATATAATTTTTTACAGTAAAATTTCAATCAAGTTATTATATTTCAAGTTACTAGAATTTCAATTTTTTTTTTTTTTTTTGAGTTGGAGTCTCACTCCATTGCCCAGGCTGGAGTGCAGTGGCACACTCATGGCCACCCCAGTGTCGACCTGCTGGGCTCCGGCGATCCTTCTGCCTCAGCCTTCTAAGTAGCCAGAACTACAGGCATGCGCTACCATGCCTAGCTAATTTTTTATTTATTTATTTATTTATTTATTTATTGTACAGATGAGGTCTCACCAAGTTGCCCAGGCTGGTCTCAAACCCACGGGCTCAGGCAATCCACTCATCTCAGCCTCCCAAAGTGCTGGGATTACAGGCTGATCCACCAAGCCTGGCCGATTTTTTTAAAATTATTAGAGCTAATGGAGAAGAGAGATGCTAGGAATAATCTAGAAACATTTTTGCTATACTAAGTTCTTGAAAACGAATACACCTCATGTTTTGGGAGTTATCATGTAGTACTTTAAATTGAGCCATGGTGAATATCTGTTTCAGAAAGAATTGGAAAATGTTCTGAATTACCTATCATGTTCCTTTTGTTCAGATATTTTTCTTGTACCTGATTTCTTGTAAGAACTAGACCATATCACCCCTTAGGTGGCTTTATGGATCCAGACCATGCTGATGTATTCTTTTAATATACTGTGGCTTTTTTTTCCCCTGTGTTATAGATAATAATTGCATAATTCCATTTTTAAGACTTGAGTGGTTGGTCAGAGGAATAACTATGAAGGGGAAAGAAAGTTATAGGGAGGAGGTAGTAATAAAGTTCTTTTTTGATGAATACTTATTGAACACCTTAAAAGACAATGTGTTCTCCATAGCATGTAACTGCTATGGGATAGTTAAACTACTTCTTTGGTTTTTTCTCCAGTGACTGAGGATTTATAATGAATATATTTTTACTTTATGTTGTGTACAATTTCTCTTGATGAATGAGCTGACTTCATGATCACGGACTTGAGCAGTGGGGACTGGCCAGTATAAAAAAACCTATGGTCATGGGTCATCACTTACAGCTGATTTTTAAGAAATTTATTTCCATATCACTAAACATCATGCTTGTTGTTTTGTTTTGCTTTTTAGTTATAAGTATTATTGTCAATTGGCTTCTCAAGATGAGGATTTAGCTCTCCCTTCAATCCACGCCTCCCACAGGTATATCTTCTATCCCAGCGTCTTCCTGTATACTTCCATTGCTTTATTCAGTGCTTACAGCATTAAGACAGCATACATCATTCAGAGCAGAGCCATGTGGTCAGACATGATTCCGTTTTATTTGTTATACAACTGTTGTCTCTGACATAACTAATGGTCCTCTTTGTGTGTTTGTTTCTCTGTGTTTGTTATTATTTCGACTCCTAGCTCTACCCTATCGGTAAAGTAACTTTGTCTTACCTTAAGAATTCAGTCAATATTGTCACTTTTGGAGACTTACTCTCAGAGCCTTTAGATCTGAACTAATCTAATCTGCATTGATTTTTCTCTTGGCTGGTGCAGGGCTGTCTCTGTGATCCCCTTCCCTATCATTCTAGAGATTTCCTCTCTCTTCTGATGCCTGTCTCCCTTAACACCTTCTTGGCTTATTTTTTATTTTGGTGGAGCCTTACCTCTGGTAGCTTCCTAAGAAGGATTAGTAGAGCCATATTTTATGCATGTCTACCCTCTCATTTGATTGATAGTTTTGCTGGCTAAGGAATTCTAGGTAAAAAATCCTTTGCCCTTTCTATTCTGAAGATATTGCTCTTTTAGCTTGTTTAGTCTTTTTTGTTTCCAGTGTTGGTGTTTGGAACCTCAAGGTATTCTGATTCCTGGTCTTTTGTATATAACTTTCCTTTCCTCACTAAAAGCTTTTGTGATCAGCTCTTTAATTCTGGTGTTTTGAAATTTCACAAATGTCCTTTAATGTGTGTGTGTGTGTGTGTGTGTGTGTGTGTGTGCGTGTGTGTGTGTGTGTGTGTATGCACACGCATGCGCACGTGTGTTGGATACTCAATGAGTTCTTTGAATCTAGAAGCTCTTTTTCTTTAGTTCTGAAAAGCATTTTTTATTTAATTATTAATTTCTTAATTAATTTCTTCTTTATATTTTCAGATGTTAGATCTTTGGACTGATCCTTAAACTTTCTTTTCTCTGCTTTCCATCTCATTGCCATTTTGTTTTACTTTTTGGACCATTTTTTATTCTTTTTCTTCCATCTCTTCTATTGAGCTTTTCATTCCTGCTTTAAGTTTTTTGTTTGCAAGAACTTTTTTTGTTGTTGTTGTTCTGGATATTCCTTTATATAATAATCCACTTTTAGTTTATTGATGTACTGTCTCTTCTTATCTCAGATAATTTAAGTTTATAACGTTTTGGGGTTTTTTTCCATCAATAGTGTTTGTTCCAAGTTGTCTTTTTCTGTTTGGATCTCTGTTTTTATTTGCGTGATTTTCCCAGGGTGTCTAGTAGTCTTTGGTTGTCTACTCACTTAAGAGTGGGGAACTAAAAGGCTGCTTAAAAGGTCTGAGTATTTGGATGGGGGCTTGTCGACTGGTTGGGCAGATTTTGTAAGGAAGATCAACTGGCAGTAACTTCAGGTCATCTTAGGCTGCTCATCTTAGGCTGTTCAGAAAAGATCCTTCTAATCTCTCAGCTGGCAGGGAAGGCCTGGCTGTCAGCTTTCCAGGAGCTGTGTGGAGAGAAGGCTGGGCCTTCAGCATTCAGAATGCATCTATTCACTCACTCCCTGTTTTTGGTAGGTTCTGCACTCTGCTTGTGTTCTCAGGCCAGATATCCTCTGTTGTAACGTCTTCTGAGAATTGATGTCCAGGGTTCTGCTAGAGTTGGGGGAGGTAGCCACTGCTGGGTTGGAGTGAGGTCAGGGGATGTAGGGTTCAAACTGCTTAAGCAATTTTCATCCAGTCCTTATTTTAACTGTTCCCTCTCCCCAAGAACATCAATTCACCTCTACTTCGAGAAGTACTTGTTACCACCAGTACCTGCGCTTTGAGAACTTTGCAATATGAATCACTTGGGTTCTTGGCCTCCTCCAGTTTGGGTTAGGGTCGGCTTTATCAAGTCTCCAGTTGGTTATTGTTCAACTTTTGTTCTTCATCTTGCAGACATTTTCTTGTCATCTCTCCTCCCATTCTCTCCATCTTACAATAATCCCTCTGCTGCAGCTTTAGCAGGGCTTTGAGAAGGATGTAGATTTGATTCTTGTATTCAGTTCACCTCCTTTGCTAGAATTCTGGGACACTTCTTATGTGCATTTTTTCTGTCTTCTCAAACAGAACACCTTTTCCTATACTTGCATCGCCTCCTGTATTCCGTGAAGAGTATCTCTATGCTTTCAACCATCAGATCAGAACTTAAGGGCCAGCTTTGCCTTTTCTATTTCCCTTGCTTCCCTCATTCCATATGCAACCAGTGAACAATTTTTCTCTTTTTATTTTATCTCATTTTTAATTGACAAATAATAGTTGTGTTTATTTATGGGGTACAATGTAAAATTTCAATACCTGTGTACATTGTGGAATGATCAAATCAGGCTAATTAGTACAACCATTTCTTTCTTACCAGATCTTTACTCTGTCTTATGAATCACGGGGCCCCATGTTCCTGCAGGGGCTGCCCAGACTGGCTTAACATTTGATGTGCATGTCCACTAGAATGAGTTCTTTCTGAGGATCCTAAGTTTATCACACAATCTATAATGAAGATGCTAGAATATTTTTATTTTCTGATTTCAAAGGAAGAGTTAGATATTAGCTTGTAAAAATATAGAACTATGTAATATAAATAATGAATTTTCTTCATAGTCCTAGTCCTCAGATGAAATCCCTATCTGCCATTGGTATATAACAGAAGCACTTGAAAATCAGGAATATTTTCTAATTATCAACACTTCATTTGGTTATTTCCCTTTGACGTTAATGTTTCTGAGAGCATGGAGAGGACATGAAAGGAGAGAAGATAACAAACAAAATAAAGACACATGCCTTGAGCAGGCAATTAGAGTCTGAAGTTCTTTCTGTTAGCTGTTCTGCATTTTGACTTACTTGGAATTTGGTGAGTGAATGAAATTCTAGAAGAGAACTGAAAACACTGTGGTTGAACATTGACATTTTATCCTCCTTTTCTTTCCCTCTTCTTTAGAATAATGTCTCAAGTATATGCACTTCCATTCTGAGAGAAATTATGTTGTGCAGAGTGATGGTCATGCTCTCCCCCTTAATTTCTTATATACAGCGGAACACAGAGGTTTCACTGACTTGATTTTTGCATTATCTTAGATTATGATATAACATATGAAAATTCTATATTTTGGTGTAGGCTAGAAAGCAATTCTTAGTGCTGAAGTTTGCTGCTACTTCAGGCTATCTTTTTAAACCATAGCAAAAGTTGCTCCATTAAAAAACTTATTTCTTTCCTTTTACCTTCCATTAACTGGCTTAAAGAAAGAAATATTGTTTAATTTCAGTAAGAGAGGCATTACTGTATGGCAGTATATACCTTTTACTGTCCTAGAAAAAAATCTTTAACTAAAGAATTGATGTAAACTGCTACTGGACTTTGCATTCTGAGACAGCCCAGGAATAGGCATTTTAAAATTCTACTTTGGCTTTTCTTGTTATGCTTGTGCTGTTAATTAAGTTAGAAATGGGACTCTGCTTGCCTGTTTCTGCATTTCGAGCTCCATTGGAGGTTTCAGTTCTAGTTCTTTGACCTTGCTCAGAAATTGCCATATTAAAGGAATATTGACAGCAGTAGTATTGAGGGCCACAAATTATTCCATGGAACACAACTCTGGAATGCTAATGGTTGCAAGTGAAAGATGCAACTTGACATTAAAAAACTGTCAAAAATACTATTCCGTACATTTCAGTGAGAGCATTCTTTTCATAATAGTCACATTGAGAGAATGTGTGTTTAATCCAGTGTTGCTAAAAAGATTGTTGAATTTAAAAAAATCTGGAATCGCCATTGCCTTGCTAGACTCTGGTGTGTGGCCTTGTGCTCTTTGAGCTAAGGCTGTTTCCATGCTTCCTGGCTTTGGTCCCCCTCCCCTACCTTGGAGAGGTGAATCTTCTCTTTCTCTAAGTCTCTAATTTACTTTTAAATAAACTGTATTTTCTAATCTAAAAAAAATCTGGAATCTGTTAGTGTGTTTGTATTTTGGGTTTGCACTCATATTAGTTTAAAAGAATCCAGTGTTCCAGAATTTATTCCCCCTACTCCCCAGTCATACTCCTTTCTTCAGAGTGAATCACCATCAACATTTTGGGTGTCCATCCACCCATACTTTGTGTCTGTTTGTTAACATACATTCATATTTCTCTTTTTAAAAAAGATGACTAGAATCATATTATATATTCATTGTGACTTAAGTTTTTTTTATTCTGCTAACAACATATCTTGCAGCTTTCTATGTCTGCTCTTATTAATTTACCACATTTTTTTCACAATTACCTGGTTTTCCATTGTATGACTGTCACCATTTGTGTAATCATCCTACTGATAGACATTTGAATTGCTTTTCAGTTTTGGCCATTTCACGCCCTGTTGCAGTGAACATCCTTGTGCATATCTCATTGTGTAGCAGTCTTTATGATGTCTAGCATTAATGCAAAATTGTCCTTTGAGGGAGGTGGGCTGATTATTGGGATCAGCCTAAGGTCATATGGCAACAAATCTGGTGATCAAGCTCTTTGGGAATTCTAATTCTGGCATAGAGTGAGAGTTTTCAGATTTATTGCTGTAATAAAAGTCTCAAGATTGATAATTTGAAGGATGGTATTTATCTGAATATATCATTCCCTAGTGTGTGTGTGTGTGTGTGTGTGTGTGCGCGCGCGCATGCGCGCGCATGAGCTTTTGATTTATCTCTTTATTTTATTTTATTTTATTTTATTTTATTTTTGAGTTGGAGTCTCACTCAGTCACCCAGACTGGAGTGCAGTGGCCGCTCCCGGCCACCGCAGCCTCGACCTGCTGGGCTCCAGTGATCCTTCTGCCTCAGCCTTCCAAGTAGATGGAACTACAGGCACTCGCTACCACTCCCAGCTAATTTTTTGATTTATCGTAGAGATGAGGTCTCGTCAAGTTGCCCAGGTGGGTCTTGAACCCGCGGGCTCAGGCATTCCATTCACCTCAGCCTCCCAAGGCGTGGGATTACAGGCTGAGCCACCAAGCCCGGCTATCTCTTTATTTTTATTCATACAAGTACTCTAGATGTGACTTTTAGATTGTATTTAGTTACAATACTTTTCTGAAGCTTCTGTTAAATAAAACCTATTTTGATTCCTCATTGACTTTTCTTCTCAGGTTGTAATGGCTGTTGTTTGTGACTGGAATGCCTGTCCTCCAGTTTGTCATCCTGGCTCAACCTACTGACTCTTTCAAGGAAGTAGCATTTGAGCTAAGTTGTGAACCATCCTCTGATTCTTCCATCCCTCATCACTATCCTGTGTGTTCTCATGGTACCTTGTACCCCCCGTCTTAGAGCATCTGTAGTTTGTATTGTGGTTCTTTCTTTACTATGTTTGTCCTTGCAGATTGACTGCCTTGAGAGGTGGCGTTTAATGAGTCATTTTATTCTCAATCAGATAGATATATGTTCAATACTTGACTGTGTGCAGTAGTGGGGTTAATGTGGGACGAGCCTGGGGCTTAAACTGGGGATGAACATGAGAGCACTAGGGAGAAAAGCTTGTGCTCACTTCAATGGTGAAATAAGAGTTTTCGATGAACAGGGTGATAGGATTATAGCTCTGATTAGAAAGATAAAGTAGTGATGAATAGGATGAAATTGAAAACTGAGACAGGAGTTGAAAACAAATCAGAATATGGTGGAAGTAGTCTAGTTCATATTTGTGTAGTGATCGTGGAAAAAGAAAGGAGATAATATTTTGGGATATAATTTACCACAATTGACAACTAATGTGGCCCAACATTCATTCATTCATTCATTCATTCATCCAACTGACTTATTGAACAACTCTATGAGCCAGACCCTATGCTAAACACTGGTGGTCAGGTGCAAAGGATAGGCATGAGCCAAAGGTGCTGGACAGGCTTGGAGAGTGGTGACCTCTAGAATGATGATGCCAGCTATAGAAATGGTATAACATTAGGAAGGAGGAACTGGCTGTGTTGGACTGCTTTGTTAGCTTTTAGGCTCATGGATGCCCAGCTGTTGGGGATTTTCGGCAGGATGTTGGCAACATAGGTTTTTTTGAAATAGGTTTTGAGTGTAATCTGTGTGAAAGTGATAGTTGAAGCCACAGAAGTGAAAAATGGCAAAGAATTAGGTTCTGAGTCATTGGAGAGTTAAATTGTTCTACGTTATAGCATGGCACAGAAGCCAAGAGTTACTAGAACCCTTGTCCTCTTACAGTAAGGTCAGGAGACACAAGCGCTGAGAAATGAATACTGAATTTGGATGAGAGAAAAGGAAAGTTGGAAAATAGAATAAGTGAAGACAGCTGATTAACTCCTAATTTTATCATGTCTGCCTCTTACTCTGCTTTTCTGACTTGGCTTCTGTGTTGGTTAATTTGATGTGTCTACTTGCTAGGCTGTGGTACCCAGATGCTTGGTCAAACATCGGTTTCAGATGTTGCTGTGAAGGAATTTTTGTTCCAAGATATGATTAACATTTGAATCAGTAGACTTCAATTGATGCTAGGTGGGCCTCACTCAATCAGTTGGATGTCTTTAGATAAAAAAGACATTCCCCCAGGGAGAGGATATTCTGCCTCTACACTGCTTTCTGACTTGAGCTGCAACATAGCTCTTCACTGGAGCTCCCGCCTGCTGGCCTGCCCTGCAGATTTCAGACTTGCCACCTCCCACAGTTGCATGAACCAGTTTTCAAGATAAATCTCTCCTTTTCTAGATAGACTGATTGATCAATAGCTAAAGGTACAGATCCTGTCTGTATCTATATATTGATAGATATCATATTGGTTCTGTTTCTCTGGAGTGCCCTAATACAGATTTCCACATACCTGGAGTCAAATTTGTGTTTTCTGTTTACTGAGCTTGTTCTTTAACATTTAGCCCCATCATTGATTCTCTGAATCTTTTGACAGACAGTTCTCTCCTCTCCAGGCAGTTGTCTGATTTGACTCTTGCTTATTAAGTATCCCGTGTGTACCTCTCTTCTGCTATTATATTATTGTAATTGTTGGCATGAGTGCCTGTTTTCCCCAAACTAATCTGTGAGCTTCCTGCAAAGTAGGACCTGCTTCCACTAGCTTGTGTAGCTCAGGAACTCAGCCTACTTGGCATATGAGAATTTGTCACTATGTGTCTGTTGAGTGAAAGAGTTTAGCTCTGACCTGATGTGAGGAAAGACATGAAAAGGAGAAGCACTAGAATGGCAAGTGAGTGTGACCAAGAAGCTCTAGGAGAGGTTGGCAAGCATGTCAGCATCTTCTGGATCATAGCCTTGATGGCAGGTGTGAATGTCTTGTGGTGATTGGAACACCACAGTGACTACTATCTAATCAGCATTTGTTTGCTTTTCAGTTTGTTAAATATTTATTCAGATGTTGTGACTTCACTCAGTGATGGTTAGATAAAGTCAGACTTTAAAATATTTCATAGACACATTCTCAAGAAAACAGAAGTATCAAGAAGGAAAAAGAAAGACTTAATCATTGCCTATGGTTAACTATGGACATTTTGTTGTGTTGCTCTTCCTAGAATGTTTAGTACACACAGAAATATACAAAGATAGCTTGCTATATATGCTGTTTTGCTACTTGCTTTCTCAAGTACATGTCATATTATTTTCTTCTGTTATTAACTATATGTTATTTTTATTACCTGCATAGTATTCCATGACAGGGGAATATACAATTATTTGACTGATCTGCTTATTATTAGATGTTTAAACTGTTTCTCTTTCTTCTTTTTTTTTTTCTGTTGTAAATATGGACTCAGTGAACGTTTTGCACGTGTATCTTTGTGTACTTTGCTATTATTCCCTGAAAATGGGTCGTAAAAAGTAGAATTTCGGCCGGGCTCGGTGGCTCAGTCTGTAATCCCAGCACTTTGGGAGGCCGAGGTGAGTGGATTGCCTGAGCCCGCGGGTTCAAGACCCGCCTGGGCAACTTGGCGTGATCGCATCTCTACAATATATCAAAAATTAGCTGGGTGTGGTAGCGCGCACCTGTAGTTCCAGCTACTTGGAAGGCTGAGGCGGAAAGATCGCCAGATCCCAGCAGGTCGAAACTGCGGTGGCCGGGAACGTGCCACTGTACTCCAGTCTGGGCGACAGAGTGAGACTCCAACTCAAAAAAAAAGTAGAATTTCTGGTGTCAGATAACCAACTTTTTTTAAAGGAGGTTTTTGCTATATTTTACCTAAATGCTCTCCATGAATGTTTCTTCCAATATACATTAATTCCATCCGTGTCTGAGAATTAAAATGCATTCTTAAAACAGGTAAAGGTACATGGCCGATTTTTTTGTTAAAGACAACTTGCTTTTTCTTAAGTCTTGAATATTTTTATTTAAATAAAATCTTGTTGAACCTGTTAAGCTTATTAGTGATTCTACCAGGATAAATTAATAGTCATCATATATCCATGCTTGTTTGAACAAAATACTCAAGCATCCAAAATATGAGTAGCCAGTCTTGCAGCATTCATGAATGACTCACTTGTTTGTTTGAAATGAGAAATCATGGGAGGAGGCAAGTCAAATGACTATGAATCTTCTTTAAAGGAGATATATACAATGTAAAACCAAAGGACTAAGCCGCAATCCCAACCTTTGGGAGATATACAATTATGTTGTATTTATGGTCATAAAATTCCAAACTGTAACAAATAATACAACCATCAGTTAAAAATAATGCTTCCCAAGGACCAAGATTATAACCTTTTAGCTTGTACCTTAATGTGATGAAAAGATGAAATGTGAAAAGAATAATATTGTAGCCCCAAATGGAATTTTTCTCATGAATTATAATTAAACTATACTTGTAATATTATTTAATGATAATCAAGGAATCTTTTGGAACATAAAGGAGTCTATGAAAGTCATGGTGTTCATTTCTGGTTTTTTTGTTGTTTATAAAGATAAATTTATTTAAGGTAAAGGACTATCTTTTTTTGAAAAACAGCCTTATTCTAGCAACAAATTTGTTTCGAATTGAAATTATCCAAGGATCTTTTTTCCAACCTAGATTTACTTCACTCTCTGTTTAGCTCAGGGCATTCTAGAAACTTCACATTTGTAGCTAGAAAATGAAGACATGCTTTAACAGAATCACTCCTGGTGTTTCTTGTCTCTGTTTACTGCAGTTTTACAAATGTAATAAAAGGTAAATCCATAATATGAGAAATGAAATTAAAATCTTCTCATGTTCAGGAATTTTTATTTTGATTGAACATCTTCAAAATAACTATTGGAATTTTGAAAATGTATGACTAATTTAAAGTAGTTCTCATGGTATCTACAGATTAAGGGGGTATGAGGGATAGAATAAATCTTGCATTCTGTGTCTTTGGTCAGGGTTATATAGTTTTCTCTCCTAGATTTTAAGGGAGCAGTACTTTTATTATAAAAACATTTCTGTGTAATCAAGTCTGTGAATTTCATACTGTAAATATTCAGGTGGTAATCCTGAGATACATGTTAACCTGAAATTTTCTGTGCTGAGACTCAAGTTATAGACCACTGACACCTGATATGTTCCAATGCAGCTTAATTAGGAGGTAAAGGGAGTATAAAGAATGAACATATGATTTAAAAGCAATATTGATACTAGGTGTGCTAATGCAGAAAAGGAATTATGTAGGTGTCATTTCTGTGACTAGTTGGAGTTAAAACCACTTGCTTAAAACCACTGGGGCTTATGGGTCTTCAGTTATGCAAACCTCTCACAGAGATGCGGTGTTTTCAATCAGCCAAGGAGTAAGGAGTGTGATATGTTGTATAAAGAAAGGACATCATATAAAGCTGAGGTGGGAAAAAGAACTCTTCCTCTCTTAATTAACTCATTATGTGAGTTATCTGACTTAGATTATACTTAATTAATGTAATAAGTAAAAAATGTCATGAAGCATTTTTACACTGGGCATTTTCATAATTTCTGTAATCTTCTACCCCGGAAGAGTCAACTGTTAGGTGTGACAGCATCCTTCTCTTAACTCCAGATACATAACTTGGCAGGAGATGACCAGCATTATTTTGGCTGTTTTTTGGTTATGGATAAATGTTAATTCTTCTTCCCAGGTGACATTCAAAAACATCTTAAATTTTTTTATACTTTCACTATTAGCCGGGAGAAGAATGGATGTGATTTTATAAAAGTCAAGAAGTGCAGCCAGTATCTCCAGCATGGTTTTTTTTTTTTTTTTTTGAGTCAGTCTCACTCAGTCGCCTAAGCTGGAGTGCAGTGCCCTGCTCCCGGCCACCGCAGCCTTGACCTGCTGGGCTCAGGCCATCCTTCTGCCTCAGCCTTCCAAGTAGCTGGAACTACAGGCACGTGCTACCATGTCCGGCTTATTTTTAGATATATTGTAGAGATGAGGTCTCACCAGTGGCCCAGGCTGGTCTCGAACCCCTGAGTTCAGGCAATCCTCTCACCTCGGCCTCTCGAAGTGCTGGGATTACAGGCTTGAACCACCACACCCAGCCTATATCTCTAGCATGTTATGCACAGCACCTCCTTTGTTCTCTTGCCCTTTGCTGGTGCATACCATGTTGAAGAGGTATCCAGTCCTGTCTTAGTGCGAGTACAGGTGATTTTACCAGGTTGTAGACCTAAACAATATTTGAAAACAAGGGCACAACTTAAATTTTAAAGAAACAGTTCTCCTCCTTCCTGCTAGGTCCAAGGCATTCCTTTTGTCATTAGAGTAGATTCTGTTAAGTTAACTTAAAATTCTTTAATTTCAATTTAAAATGAGAAGTATTTGGGCAGTCTCACTATAAGTGACCCAGTGATTTCATTACTAGACATACATCCAAGGAAATGAAATCACTGTCTTAAAAAGCTATCTGCACTCCCATGTTCATTACAGCATTGTTTACAATAACCAAGGTATGGAAACCACCCAAGTGTCTGTCTGTCAGTAAATAAGGAAAATGTGGCATGTATATACAATGGAATATTATTCAGCCTTAATAATAAGGGAATCCTGCTATTTGCAACAGCGTGGATGAACCTGGGGGACATTATACAAAGTGAAATCAGCTAGACGCACAAAGACAAATACTATGATATATCACTTATATGCGGCATTTAAAAAAAAAAGCTGAACTTCTACAGAAAGTAGATTAGTGTTACCAAGGACTCGGGGGTGAGGGAAATGAGGAGATGTTTAGAGGGTTTGCAGGATGAGTAAGTTCCGGTGATCTCACGTACAGCACGGCGACTATAGATGATAATATTGTATGAAAATTGCTAGGAGAGTAGATCTTAAGTGTTTCCACCACACACATACACACAAAAAGGGTAACTTTGGAAGGTGTTGGATATGATAATTAGCCTGATTAGAGTCTTTTCACAATGTATATCAAATCATCACATTGTATAACTTAAATATATACAATTTTTGTTTGTCAATTACACCTCAATAAGGCTGGGGTGTGGGGGAGAGTTAGACTCTCATTTGTGGACCATAATAAAACTTGGTGATAGCTAGAGGTTTCACTTTTAGGAAATAACTGTAAGTAGCAAAAGACTTTTGCCAACATAGTTTTATGATTTCTTCATCAGATATTCTTTCTTTTTTTTTTTTTTTTTGAGTCAGAGTCTCATTCTGTCACACCCAGTCTGTAGTGCAGAGGCACACTTATGGCCACGGCAGCCTCAACTTGCTAGGCTCAGGCGATCCTTCCAAGCCTCAGCCTTCCAGGTAGCTGGAACTACAGGGAGGCGGCACCACACCTGGCTAATTTTTTGTTTTATTGTGGAGATGAGGTCTCACCAAGTTGCCCAGGCTGGTCTTGAACCTGTGGGCTAAGGCAATCCTTCTACCTCGGCCTCTCAGAGTGCTGGGATTATAGGCGTGAGCCACCACCTATAATTATAGTGAAAGGCAAATCTGTAATATGAGAAAGGAAATTTAAATTTTCTTTTTTGACCCTTTTTATTATATATATAAAAAAATTAAGCTTTGGGCCGGGCACGGTGGTTTACACCTGTAATCCCAGCACTTTGGGAGACAGAGATGAGAGGATTGCCTGAGTCCAGGGGTTCGAGACTAGCCTGGGCAACTTGGTGAGAGCTCATCTCTACAATAAATCAAAAAATTAGCTGGGCATGGTAGCGCACGCCTGTAGTTCCAGCTACTTGGAAGACTGAGGCGGAAGGATCATCTGAGCCCAGCAGATCGAGGCTGCGGTGCCCATGATTGTGCAACTGCACTCCAGCCTGGGTGACAAAAGTAAGACTCGACTCAAAGTAAATAAATAAAAATTAAGCTTTGGCTT
>CAUYQG010206121.1:0-17810 GCA_963574415.1 Tarsius wallacei | reverse complement strand
TTTTTTTTTGAGTTGGAGTCTCACTCTGTCGCCCAGACTGGAGTGCAGTGGCCGCTCCCGGCCACCGCAGCCTCGACCTGCTGGGCTCTGGCGATCCTTCCACCTCAGCCTTCCGAGTAGCTGGAACTACAGGCGCGCGCTTCCACGCCCGGCTAATTTTTTGATTTATTGTAGAGATGAGGTCTCGCCAAGTTGCCCAGGTGGGTCTCGAACCCGTGGGCTCAGGCAATCCACTCACCTCAACCTCCCAAGGCGTGGGATTACAGGCTGAGCCACTGAGCCCGGCTAGACTTAATTTTTTTATAGCTTGAGTTTAACTGTCAGTTTTGGAATATTGATTAAAATGAACCTTCCGCAAAATTCTGACACCTGTAATAATATTTAGAGTTCCATTTTGAAACGAAGGTAGGACCAGCAGATGTTATGAGTTTGGCTATAGAGGCCCTTCAAGTGTTAAGAGAGTTTTTGTTTTTTAATCAGTTTTAAACTTTTTATTAAAATCCTCAATTCCATAACTTCCATTTGTAAGATGCCATGATTTTCCTACTTTCTTGGTAACTTTGAAGTGTGGTAAATATTTCCAGGCACAAAACTGTATGACCTAAATAATTTGTGATCCTTTGCATGGTGTATGCATGTATTTTGAAGGAGTCAGGTGTCTGAGCAAAAGCCTTTCCAAGATTGTGGTTGGCATTTGTGTTCATTTGCCTTAAGATACATTTATTGGCTTTAACACATTTTCTCTAAGGAACATATGGTTTTGCAGTGCCATTTAGGTTTTGGAGTTTATTGCTGTTTTTGCTTTTTTGTTTTCACTGTGTAAGTTTTCAGCCAAAAATTTTGTTAAAAGACTGCAAGTCTTGATCTGTGCTCCCTGGACCTGCTTTACAATGATTCAGACTAGCATTGATTAATGGCATGACTCAAAGTAGCAGCCACTGATAAGTTCAGGACCTCCCTTGTTGACTTTGTGGGTCATGTGTAACATCTTGGGAGAGGTGTTTCCCTGAGATAGGAATAGCCAACACCCATGTGTGTTAGAAAACTTTGTGAAACAAACACACACACACACACACACACACACACACACACACACACGTTTGAAAGGGAAGGGAAAATAAAATAATCTGATCAGTTCTTTGAAATGTATATCATTGTTTCAGAAGATTTGGAGCATTGGTTTGTGTGATATAAGAAGAGATAAATCTTTGCTTGTTTACACTTAAGGAAAAGCCATACAAAAATATGGTTTTGCAATAATGTGATATGTGCAGGGGTTGTAGTTGTTGTACTCTATTTATAGTTTAGTCATATTAGATTTAAATCTGTATGGGGGAAAAGTATAATCAATTTATCTTTAATGGAAGAGATGGTTGGGTGGTAATAAACTCCTAATACTTGATAGCACTTGACTTTAGGAAAGCAAATAAACTGTAAAAATTGTTTAATTTAGGGGTTCCCAACCCCTGGGTCATGGTCTAGTATTGGTCCATGGCCTGTTAGAAACCAGGCTGCGCATCAGGAGGTGAGCGCTCCGTGAGGTAGCATGATTCATCTGTGTTTACAGCAGCAGCTCACCTTCACTCAAATTACTGCCTGAGCTCCGCCTCCTGTGAGATGAGCACTGAAAAGCCTGCTTCCACTTCCATTGTCCTATCTTTGTGAAATAGGGTTTTCTGCAGTGACAACAACTGAAATGAGATTACAGAGTATACTGGACATAAGCAACACACTTTGCGTGTCACTATCTCCCATTACCCCCAGGTGGAACCATCTAATTGCAGGAAAACAAGCTCAGGGTTCCCACTGATTCTGCATTATGGTGAGTTGCATAATTATTTCATTGTATATTACAGTGTAATAATAATAGAGATAATGTAAATGTAATGTGCTCGTATCATCCCGAAACCATGGCCCCCCCTCCCCCATCCGTGGAAGAACTGTTTTCTATGAAACTGGTCCCAGATACCAAAAAGATTGAGAACTGCTGGTTTAAAATATAGTCCTTTATGTCAAAATTAATATTGCATGAATTTTGAACTCTGTATTTACCTGAAAGAAGCTCATAAATTCCCTGTGCTGGGTGGGTGGTTATTTTACTGCAGTGAGGTATGAGACAGTGAGTACTGTAAAGTGTCAGAACCTTTGTCTACTGTCAGTGCTTGTGTTTGTGTGTGTGTTGGCTGCTGTCGTTAGAAATATAACATGTTGGTTCGTGACCAGCCTGGGCAACTTGGTGAGACCTCGTCTCTACAGTAAACCAAAAGTTACCTAGGCGTGGTAGCCAGTGCCTATAGTTCCGGCTACTTGGAAGGCTGAGGTGGAAGGATCCTTGGACCCAGCAGGTGGACACTGGGGTGACCCTGAGCGTGCCACTGCACTCCAGCCTGGGTGACGAAGGGAGACTCCAACTCAAAAGAAAAAAAGGAAGAAACGTAACATGTTGCTTTATTAAGATTCCAAAAGAACTTGCTTTAGCAAGTTTATATCTGTTGATGAACAGGTATGACGTTTTGCCCCACATATTTCATATGATGTTTGGTTACTGTTTGTTTAAAAGCAACGGAATAAAAACATCTCCAGCTATCTAGATTCCAGTCTGTACAGATGACTAATCATGTGGAAGATTTGAACATAAAGGTTCTAGTGAAAAATAAAAGTTAAAGCAAAAAATTGTGTTTACTCCCTGATTTGAAAGTACAGAATGTTTTCTGTGCCTTTTGGGTATGGGGAACTATGACCTTGAAAACAATGGTAACCACAGCAAATATGCCTTACAAAATAAATGAAAGAAAAAAAATAGATTGGGGTGGGGAGCAGAAAGGAGTTGGTATAGTAGTAGCCTGGTAAGTAAATAAATACTTAAACTGCATGCCTTGTTACTTGTATAATCTTGAGATTTGCACAGTTATATTATATATTGCATTTTTGTTGGTATCTTATTTATCTTGTGTTAATCTAGTAAATCAAATTTAAAAGCTGTTCATAAACAAAAGCAAGTTACAAACTTTCTGGGTCTTAATATCTTCATGTTAAAAAACAGGAAGTTGAATTAGATATTTGCTAAGGTTTTTCCAGGCTCTTAAATTTCATGATTCCGTGACCCAGGAGGAGTCCAGGAGTGATTTCAGTAAGTTTTTAAGTTTTGAAATGACATTTACTCCCAGACTTTAAAACCTTTGAGATTGCCCAGAAATCCTTTATAAGATTTTCAAAAAGTTACTGTTATACCTCCTAATTACTTTTTTTGGGTACAACTGTAAAACAAACAAAATAAAAAACAAACACACACAAAACAAATTCAAATCCTAGCAGTTTAAGAAAAGAGAAAGATTATTAGAAGGATCAGGGCAGCATTGTCCAACAGAACTCTCTGTGATGATTAAAAATGTTCTCTTCATCTGAGGAGTGCAGTATGGTAGCCGATAGCCATCTTTGACAGTTTAGCACTGGAAGTGAAACTGGACATTTTATTTTGCATAGTTTAAATTAATTTAATTTTTAAAAAATTATTTAAAGGAACCTTAGGAATAACTGAAACATCAGTCTTTGAGAGTGGTAGGCAAAAGTCAAGGAACTACATAGGAACTCAAGACTGCTTTGGGGTCTTGAGAAGCAGGAGTGGTGAGCTCCTTAGAGTTGCTGTTACTGTTACTCAGATGTTAGTGGCACCCAGCCGGTATTTATCAGATGGAAATAACTTCCAGAGGGAGAAAATGGCAGTGTCTTTGCTTGAATCTGGTGTTTATCCCCCAGATCAATCAACTACAGGTTGAGTTGCAGAATTACTGTGCACATGTGATGACAATTCCCAGGGAAGAAGGAAGTGTGAGTGAGACAGCAGTCTTAAGAGCTATCTACCACATTATTAAAAGGAAATCCTTTTTTTTTTTCCCGCAAGCACTGGTTCTTTACATTTAAAGTACTCTTATTTTGTAAATTTATTTGTACTGTGTCTGACTTACTTACCTTTTTTATTGCAAGTGTAAAATAATTCCACTCTATGTTGAGTAAAATTTTACTAACATTTTAGACAAGGAAATCAAAAGACATTATAGTTAAAAGCAGCAATATGAGTCGTAATCCAATGCTCTCTTTTTGTAGTTCAGGAAACCAAGGCTTAGATGTTATTCCTCAAGTCACAAAATTAGTTGCCACATTAGGGGCAGATGCCTGCTCTCATCTGAACCTATGTTGTTGACCAACTAAACATTACAACCAGGTGTTTGAAAATCATCCTTTTGAAATTTGGGTCTTTTCTGTAGATTATTATTATTGTAAAATGATACTGCTAAAAATGTGCAAGAAACTTGAGTAGTGAAAGTTTTGAATTTCAAGTTTTTTAAAATAAACTTTTTAAAGTACAAAGATCATTGTATATGTGAACTTATACAATTGCCACTTTTTATTTAATACATATAAACCAGATACTCGAGTTGGGTAAGTCAAGGACAATTAGAAAGGAAAGGCACTCATTTATAATGCCTACTTATTTTATTTTATTTTTATTTTTATTTTTATTTTTGAGTTGGAGTCTCACTCAGTTGCCCAGACTGGAGTGCAGTGGCTGCTCCCGGCCACCGCAGCCTCGATCTGCTGGGCTCCGGCGATCCTTCTGCCTCAGCCTTCCAAGTAGCTGGAACTACAGGTGCGCGCTACCACACCTGGTTAATTTTTTTGATTTATTGTAGAGATGAGGTCTTGCCAAGTTGCCCAGGTGTGTCTCGAACCCATGGGCTCAGGCAATCCACTCACCTCAGCCTCCCAAAGCGCTGGGATTACAGGCTGAGCCACCGAGTCTGGCTTACTGATTTTATTAAAGTTAGATTTCACGTTGGAGTTGAGTTAGCTGTTTAAAAGCCCATAAGTGTATTGAGGACTTCCCTGTAAATAAGTTTTCCCCTATGTAGATCAGCCATATTTCTGTGGTGTGAGGTGTGTTCAGGAAAGGATGCTTGCTATGGTGCTAAGCACCTGCAGGCATTCTGTTACATTAATCCTTTCAGCAGCCTTTGGCCATTTATTGATAATAGAATTATTTGGGGGTACAAAGTCAACCAGTGACTAGACCAGAGAAAAAATGGAGAAGAACCCAGCATGAATGTGAGTCAGACACTGGCTTCAATTGGGAAGGCAAGATTAGAAGCCCTGAGGCCAATCAGATCACAGAGTATATGCTGCACACCTCATTTAGAAGAGGGCATGTGGAATTCAGGGCCTGATTTCCATGTCTTTGTACTAACTTGAAGCAAACTTCTGGGAAGAGCTCTAGACACATACCTCACATGAATTCTGGTGAGCTCTGTCTGTCACATTTCTCCCATCCTAATCTTTGTCATTCTCTGGCTTTCACAGATAGGATAGAAAAACTGCTGAATTTGCCCTTTTTTTTTCATCACCTGGCTTCCACCAGTGGGTGTGAAATGGTTTTCAGGGCTTTGCCTGTCAAAAACACTGCAACTCAAAATTGGCTTTAGCAGTAAAGCCAGATTTAAATGGTTTTAGCAGTGGATTATCTGTGCACACATAGACTAACTGCAAGACACTTTAAAACTTGATATAGATGAGAATATATTCTTGTTATTTAGATTAGTTCTTTCCAGGAAGAGATGTGGCGTAGAGAGATATCAAAATTAAATATCAATTTTTGTCAATATGGAGAACTCCATGAATGCATAGTTACATGCCCTCTAAGGTCTAACTGAATGTGTGTTGAATGCTGATTCTTCTATTTCCCTCCCTGGGATTTGTCATTTGGGAACCTGGTACAGGAAAAAAGACCTCTGATAACCAGCAAACCTGCCTTTACTTTGTATTGGCAATCATTTTGACTAGCTTATGGAAGATTACTGTTTCTCCATATAAAATTAAAACAAAGGGCACCTGTAATCCCAGAACGAGGCAAGAGGATTGCCTGAGCCCGGGGGTTCAAGACCAGCCTGGGCAACTTGGTGAGGCTTCATCTATACAATAAAACATAAAAACTAGCTGGCTGTGGTGGTGTGCATCTGTAGTTCCGCTATTTGGAAGGCTGAGGAAGAAGGATCACCTAAGTCCAGCAAGTCGAGGCTGCGTTGGTGTGAGCGTGCCACTGCACTCCAGCCTGGGTGACAAGAATGAGACTCCAATTAAAAAAAAAAAGTGTAAAGGAAAATAAATTTAAATAGACTGTGATTTGTTTTTTTACCTGAGTTGGATGCTGAATGTTTCACAACATTCTCATTATAACATTTGATTACTTTAAAAAACAGCTATGTCATAGCCTAAATAACTTAAGAATTTCAGAAAGCTATGGGAAAGTTTTTTTGATACGTTCTTATTCATAGCCAACTTAATTTTATTTAACACTTTTCAACAAGCCAAATTATCCAGTAACCCACACACATTGAATTTTATTTAAACCAGGAAACATCCAGCTCTTCTTTGCTGGATCTCACCCACTCTTACCTATTCAAGAGCATTGCCCCAGAAGTTTCTTTCTCTTCTGCATCAGCATTTTCTCCCCTTCCCTCCTTCACTGGATCATACCCATTAGCAGAAAAGCATGCTGTAGTTTTTACTGTCTTAGAACATCAAACCTTTTCTTGGGCCCATGTTTTTAACCAGTTTCTGCTGCATTTCTGTAGAGCAGACATGTCTAAATTGTGGCCTGCAGGTCACATATAGGCTAGATCAGTTAATGGTGTGGCCTTATAAAATCTTTTAACATCATGTGTTTTTTAGTTTTTCTCTGTGACCCCATGTGTAGTTCCATTTTTGAAGTTTACAGTCACACCTTATTCATGACATTAAGTTTTGGCAGCACAAACATTTGTGAGTAGCTCAGGACAATCAAAGAAAATGGTAGAAGCACAGTTGAGCATATGTCATACTACACATTGCTACCTTAATTTAATACATTTTGAAAAGTGGTACATAGATGACGTCTCTTAAAATGTATATGCGTTTTATTTTGCCACCTCCTGTGTTTGCACTAACTATGTTATATAATTTATGTGCAGCCCAAGACAATTCCTCTTGACTTGCTGTGGCCCAGGGCAGCCATAGAATGTATAACACAGAGTGAATCTCAATGTAAACTGAATTTTGAGTAATACTAATGTGTCCATATTGGCTTAGCAATTGTAACAAATGTATCACACTAATGCAAGATGTTAATAATAGGGGAAACTAGAAGGGATAGAGGGTACATGGCAACTCTGTACTTTCCATTCAGTATTTCTCTAAATCTAAAAGTTCTCTAAAAAGTAAATATATTTTATTTGAGTATATTAAATAAAATCCACAAGGAAAACCTTATTTTCTGGTACACACTGCATATCTCATAATCATATGGTACACGAATGCATGATTGGATAAAAGAGTAAATGAATCAGGAGATAATGTATGTGAAAGTGCCATGTAAACAATAAGCTGCTTTGCAAAAGTAGGAAGAAAAACTAATAAAGAAAAATGAAAAACATGAATTATGAAAAAAGTATAATGAATAAGTTTGTGAAGGGATAAGAAGAATTTGAATTAAGGACTAAAGCTATTTTAAACAACTTGTTGGTCAGAACAAAAATTAATACTTAGTCTCCTTTAAATAAATATTGATACATTGCTTTTAGTTGTGTGAATTAGAGACACCCTCTTGACTCAAGTGACTACTCATACTCATTTGATTGTCTAGAGGTTTAGAGTTACAAGTTTCAGAGGGGAACCTTCTCTAGAGGTGTTTTTTGTTTCCTTAATTGTTTAATATGGTCAGGTTTCCATAACTTTGATACAGAACCTTGATAAGATGTAAATGTGACCTCTCTACATAACAAGTTTTCAGCAAATAAGGTTGAAAGACCATTAAAACACATAGGTGGACTATCATTTGCATAGTATTTTATAGTTTTGAGTCTTCAGTCTGGAAAAAAAAAAACATAACTTATTTTGTTAAAATCTGGGTAAATTTGAGAATGATTTTGATTCTTTAGGTTTATTTTCAGTAATATTAAGTGCAAATGTTTTGAAAGTGCTTTATTGTTTTTCCCAAAAAAGCTGCTTGTGTTTGGGCATAATTGTGGAAATAGCTTCGTGATGTTTTCTGTTAGGTAGAAGTATATTTTTCCTGATATCTAGTCTTATATCTTCTTTGTAGTGGTCTACAGGAGCACAAGTGGTAAAAGGTTGTAACATGTTGGCAACCATGTTTCTTCAGGATTTGACAAGAAGGAAGGTGTGATTTTCTATAGGCAATTGCAGAGAACAAGGTACTGTGAGAGCACATGGGGAAGATGCTTACCTGAAACCCTGAGGGGGCAGTGAAGATCTTATGAGAAGTGACAATTGAACCAGGACCTAGGGATGGGTGGCAGTTAGCCAAATAAGAAGGTGGTTAGAGGAGGGGTGTGAAAGTAAAGAAACAGTCAGTACACAAGCTTGAAATCAAGTCTGCAGAGAGTTTGAGGAACAGAAAGATGGTTCTTTGTGGCTGGAATATATACTGTTAAGTGGGAGCGTTATGATGAAATAATGAGGCTTATGGGAGAAATAGGGTGAGATGAAAGGCCTTCAAGCCATGTTAAATAAGTTTTGGAAGTCAATCACTGAAAGTGATTCAGTTTATTTTTTGTCTTTGGAACATCTTATAATTAAGAAATACAAATTTGTCCAGGTGTTGGCTCAAGCCTTAAATCCTAGCACTTTGGGAGGTCGAGGTGATTGGATTGCCTGAGCCCATGGGTTCAACAACTTGCCTGGGCAACTTGGTGAGACTACATCTCTACAATAAGTCACAAAATTAGCCAGGTGTGGTAGCACATACCTGTATTTCCGAATACTTGGAAGGCTGAGGTGGAAGGATCGCCTGAGCCCAGCAGTTTGATGCTGGGGTGTCCTTGAGCATGCCACTGTACTCCAGCCTGGGCAATGGAGTGAGGCTCCAACTCAAAATAAATAAATAAGTAAATAAAAGAAATACAAATTAGATACTAATAATTGATTATTAAAGGCTTTAAATGCTGTTATTCACACACCCTATCTCATACCAGTTGTCTTATTGCTTGTAATCTAGGTTTGGATTATAAGAAAACACCTGTTAGATTTGTAATAATCTAAATGAAAGTTCACTTATTTTGATTATTAACATTTTATGTAATTAAAGATTAAATACATCACATAGGCTCTAGATATTGGGAAGGAGGGCTTTATGGGCAGAAAAAAATGCCTTGATCTTACTAATGTGGACAAAATGCATCAAGTTGTTCTTATAAAAAATATAATCCCTGACTTTCATGTCATAATATTGTTTGTAGAATAAAGAATTTAAAAAAAAAAGAATTTTTGTGAACTCTGTAAGCATCTCATTTCTAAAGAAGAAACTGAGAAATTAGAATGTAGTGTTGGTTTTGTGTTATCTATACAGAATAACTTTGTCCTAAATTACTAAATATTCAAAAATTCTATCATTAGTTGAAATAAAATAATTGAAGATTTGTTAATTTGGGAGTTGTTGCAAAATAATAGCTGAGATATCCTGCAATATTATGAGCAAAACTTCAAGATAAACTGAGACCTGAACATATTTTCTCCTCTGTATTGTGTTCTCCTCTAATCTACTCTGTGATGTTTAAAATTATCCTGTAATTTCTTTATATAAAGAATTTTATATAAAAACTTCTTTATATAAAGATTTTTTTACATGTCGAAATTTATGTACTTAAATACATTTAAAAAATTTAATTTATGTAGCCAGTTGTTGTTGCTTCTTGATCCACGATGTTCTCTTCTTTTATCATTTTGTTTTATTTGCTGTGTTGACAGTTTTATTTTAGTCATGTACAATTGGTATCACCTTTAGCCATTTTGCTTAAAGGGTTCTTCCTTTTCACTCCTTCACTTATTCTGACCTTAGAGGATTTATATATATTGAAGCTTATTTTTGAAAAGTGGGGAAATAAAGCTACTCACTCTTGGAATTGTTTCTTAAATGATTCTTAAATTGTCTTAATAAAGTATGTAATTTTAATTGTTATTTTCTTTTATTGAAAATATAATCTGAAAGTGAAAAATTGTGTTAATTCTTTAAATTAAGAATAATAGAAACCTAGTAATCGTACATGTGTTGAAAAGTTACAACAAAAAAATCTTGATTTAGAAGGTAACACATACTAGTTCGTGCTTTCAAAACATCAATTAATATATACCATGCTTAAATAGATTAAGTCATCAGTTAGAGGATCGTATTCAAAATTTATAAAATTAACCTACTTTGCCTGAGTGCAGTGGCTCAAGCCTTAATCCCAGCACGCTGGGAGGTTAAGGTGGGAGGATTGCTTGAGCCTAGGAGTTTGAGACCAGCCTGAGCAACATAGTGAGACCTTGTCTACCAAAAAAAAAAAAGAAAAGAAAAAGAAAGTAACCCATATCAGTAACCCATATCAGTTTGTATTTTCAAAACATCAATTAATATATGCCATGCTGAAAAATATCAAGTCCTCAATTGAAGAATTATAGTAAAAGTTTATAAAATTAATCTGCTTTGAATTTGGGATCAACTTAAGGTCTGATACTACTTAGGGTCGATTGGGTGAATGTTATTTTGGAGAAGATCTGAAGCCAGTTTTCTTTCTCTTCTACTTCTTTCCATCTTCAGCTGTTTAGCTCTTCATTCCTGCTTGGCAACAGTTTGCTCATTGTGCCTTTCAACTAATTCCCTTGCCCTAAGGGAATATTTAAAAGTATTTGGGTTACAAGGTGTTTCTCTGTAAATAAAGTACATGGGCTGTCAACAGAGTTTGCCATTAAGCAGGTTTGATACAGTCTACTCATGGAGAGTATTTTTGTTTAATAAATACTTTCTTACTGTGTACCAGGTACTGTTTCAAGTATTTTATAAATATTAACACAATTAGTTTTACCAGGTAGTTAGTGTTATTATCTACATTATGCAAGAGAGGAAACTGAGGCACAGAGAAGTAAGTTGGGGAACTCAGGTTTGACTACTCGTATATATATGATCATTGTGCTATGCTGCCTCTCTGAGCATAAGAGAAGAATCAGTGCTAAAAAGAAGCATGCTAATGGTGACTAATGTTGAAAACGTACTTTTCATGGGTAAGTTTATATTGAATAGATAAATTGATATGGTTACCTTATTGTCCTATATATTGTGTATGTTATAGGGTGAGGCATTACTTCTCTGGGAGTTACCTAGATGTTGGTGCTTCATAACTGGGTTTAAATCCTGACTGCCATTTATTTATACTTCTTATAATTATTTATAATTCTAGGCAATGCCTTTAGCTGGAAGAGAGAACCAATAAGTACGTCATTAAGGTAGTTATGGGTCTAAATGAGTTAATGAATGTAACAGCTCAAGTATATTGAAAGCATTTAATAAGTGGTATGTAGTGTTAAGTGCTATAGCTAGAATGGTGAACCAAAAGTCCTGTAGTGGAAGAGGAAAACCTAAAAACAGTTTAATAGTACATTATCAGCTAAGGACTGTGAGGTATTCATAGGCAAGTGGCAAGATACTAACCTACCCTAGAGGTATGAGGAGTGGGGTATCAGGTAAGCCTAGATGAAGCAAATTAGACCTAATCATAAGAGAAAATTACATTATCCCTAATTATTAAGAATTAATTAATCTCATAATTATCGGGAATAACTAAGTTCATAGCAGTACATTATATTTTGGATTTTGTTTTAAAAAGGTAAGTTGTGTCAATGCACGACATATTAGCAGTAGCATTTTTGCTGTTTGTGTTTTATGTGTGTTTAATTCTCTCTACCACATTTTTGGCCCCATCTTTTACCCTTGTTTGTGGTTTAGCTACACTATGTCAGCTCATGGGGAGACTTTTTCTTTTAATAAACAGCAGGAAGCTGTCCACTGTGGTGGTGCTGACTCATGTAGCGCAGGAAAACAAATGATTCCTAAAGATGGGAGGGGAAGGGGGAAGATTCTCTTACCTCTCAAAAAGAGAAACATTCAGACAATTACAAAGCAATTTATGGAATAGATAAGTAAGCCATGGGTTAGAAGTTTTCGTTCTTAATTAATGCATGTTTATTTGTCTTTTATTCTTGTTCCACTGACTTACTCATGAGAAGGCAATTCTTGATACTTACTGCCTTTTAAATTTATGTTTGCTTTCTTCGATTAGAATATTAAAGAGGAATATTATGTTTACACATAATATTATCTTCCAATTCTAACTGGTGGTATATATGTGGGAATATGGATAACTAACTAGCACTTACCAATCTTGGTTGGAACCAATAAGTTCATATTAGTTGAAAGAAAGAAAGAATGATTGAAAGAATTTTAATTATACTGCATGTAGCTTTCTAGCTAAACACACATTGTTAGTATGTATCATGAGTTTATTGTTGATTAAAAACTGCTTTTTAATTTTGAGATTTAGAACACATGTAGAATCCTATAAAGAGAAATACAGAAGATTTAAGAAATTGATCGGGATTGCTGATATTTGGAGAATAGTGTCTGTATGTGATGTAAATTCTCTGAAGTACCTTAAGGAGCACATAGATGAAGTGGCAGATGGGTTTGTCAGTGACAAAAATCAGCTGCCATCCCTAATTCTGACAGAATCACCTCCATCAGCATACCTTTCAGGTACAGAATTTCTTCTGTTTCTTTTTCTGATTTTTATAATATGCATATTATATAAATTTAGACACATAATTTCTTTAAGGGGAGATTTGACTTGATATAGATAAAATTAGGCAGTTTTATATTAAATTTGGTAGGATCACAGATCTTTCCTATTTTGGAAGAAGGCAGGAACTTGGCAGTTCATATACCAGGGGGGACCAAGAAAACCCCCAGAATTTATTTGTAAAAAATTATGAATTCTTGCATGTTTAAACTTAAGTCACCCTCAGAGTACTCTTTGATGCAATACACCTATCAAGATCCTTTTTCCACTGCCCAAAACATTTTCTTGAACTCATCAATTTTGATACCGTGTAGTGTTTCTGCCGTTTTTTTGCTTCACCTTTCCCATATTGGCAAAACGTTTCCCTTTGAGGACTGTTTTCATCCAGGGAAACAAAAAAAGTTGTTTGGGGTGAGATTGGGCGAATAAGAAAGTTGGGGTATGGGAGTCATGCTGCTTTTAGGCAAAAACTGCTGAACACACAGTGTGGTGTGGACAGGTGCACTCGTAAATCACCCATTGTAAAATGGGCAAACACTTTGAAAGAATCTCCCTCTAAAAATCCACTGAAGCCAAATTCAGTTTCTCACAACAATGCTATGGATTCCTAGAACATTTTTACCTAGTGGGGGGAGTCTGTACCACAAGGGGCCCACCCTCCACCCAAAAAGTTTCTGATTTTTTTGGGTTCCCCTCATAACCAGAAGTCTAACTAAAAATTATTAAAGTTGATTTTTACTTATGGTTTATGGAGCCAGTCTTAAAAGTTCATTTAGTTCTGCCATATTTAATCTTCTTTGGAGTACACATTTGCAAAAAGGACTTTTAGGCTATGACATACTGGATGTAAAAGATAATGATACTGTAATTAAAAATGAATCTTTTCAGACTGTTAAGGCTTATGTAGAGAATCAAGGACTGAATCAGCCACCCTGTAAATTAAGAAATAAAAACTCTCCCAGTTAAACAGAGGGATGCAGAAGAAGTTGGACAGATCCTTTTTGCCAGTAAGCAGATGTGGATCAGGGTAAGGTCTAGGAGATTTGAGACAAAAATGGAAATATCAGCTAATTATAACACTTAGAATCTGTATTTATGGGGTGACAGAACAGGACGGGTCTTGGGTGACTCAAGGTTTCTTGCTTGCAGTGGAAAGAGTAGTGGACTTGTGGACCAATATGGATGTTAAGAGTTGGGAGAACCATTTACGCAAAGTAGAGATTGCTTATGGAGTTTACCAGGAGATGGGTGGGAAGTGATGAATTAGAACCAGCTTGGGCAGTCTTTGTTGTGACGACATTTGTAGAGGAAGGGAAACAGTTATAAAGATTGTTTATATTTAGGGGGAACAGGATCAGGGTAAGGTATTTATTTCATTCATTCTTTTTTGTTGTCTCCTCCCATCCTCCCCCACTTTTTTTTTTTTTTTTTTTTTTTAAGTTGGGGTCTCACTCTGTTGCCCAGACTGGAGTGCAGTGGCCGCTCCCAGCCACCGCAACCTCGACCTGCTGGGCTCCAGCGATCCTTCTGCCTCAGCCTTCCAAGTAGCTGGAACTACAGGTGCGCACTATCACACCCGGCTAATTTTTTGGTTTATTGTAGAGATGAGGTCTCACCAGGTTGCCCAGGCGGGTCTCGAACCCGCGGGCTCAGGCAATCCACTCACCTCAGCCTCCCAAGGCGTGGGATTACAGGCTGAGCCACCGAGCCTCCCCCACTTTTCTAAGCATAGAGGAAACTCGAGGGACTTTGCAGAAAGAGAGAAAGGAGCCTAGCTCGCAAGGAGATTCTGCAAATGTAAGAGAAACATGGTGCATAATTGATAAAAAATAATGGACTACAGTTAGCAGTGAGGCACTTTCAAGAAAACCAATGGAAGGTTTGCTTTGACAGGGAGGAAGAACGTGTAAAAATTACAAAAAGATATGATAGAAGAAGGAATTGAGGAAGCAGAGACATTTTGAATTGGTGAGGAGGGCAGCTGTGGAATCTTATAAGCAGTGGGCTCAATCTTCTTGGCAAAGTTTCTGAAGGCAGATTACAGCATATTGGAAAGTAACAATAAAAATGCTTAGTTGGTACTATTAGACATAAAAAATGAATTTGGTGACTGCTCTTGTGTAATTTTCATAGCAGTTTTAACCTAGGCTGAACAGATAGTTTATGAACATTGGGCAGCTAATATTTGGCAGAAACTCCCAAGAGCCAACTTAGTTAAAAGAATCAATGATGAAATCAATTTCATGAACAGAGCATAGAAATCAATTGTGATATACTCCTTGGCATCAGAAGTAATTTCATTTTTTGTTTTAAGTTAAAGCCTTTTTTTAAAAAAACCAATTCCTGTTGAAATTAAAAACTCCAAAAATTAAAATGCCACTGTGAGCTACAGCAACTTCTCATTTACTAATCAAGTACTGAGTTATAAAAAAGAGAGAGACAGACCAAACAGGAACAGTACCTCCCTTGCAGAAACTTACTCCATAGAAAAATAAAAGGATTCCTGCCTTATTTATTTTGATGTAAGTGCAGTACTTTATGTGAAGAAATATTATTATTTTGTTTATTTCAAAGGCCATATTTAAGGGCCAAATTGCTAAGATCAGTATATTAAGATAATCTTGTGGAAACATAGCTTTGGAAAGAGGCTCTTCCCAGTAATTGTTGTGTTTTGTCATTTAAAGCATCTCTTCACCATCTTCTCTGTCAGCCTGACTGATCTGACTTTCTAATTTTGTAAAGGGAGAAGAATGATAAAGAGAAGATAAGTTTGTGTAGCATATCTAGATTTCTGTTCCCCCTTTTTTTTTTTTTTTTTGAGTCGGAGTCTCACTCTGTCGCCCAGACTGGAGTACAGTGGCCGCTCCTGGCCACCGCAGCCTCGACCTGCTGGGCTCCGGCGATCCTTCCGCCTCAGCCTTCCAAGTAGCTGGAACTACAGGCATGTGGTACCACACCCAGCTAATATTTTTGATTTATTGTAGAGATGAGGTCTCACCAAGTTGCCCAGGTGGGTCTTGAACCCGCGGGCTCAGGTAATCCACTCACCTCAGCCTCCCAAGGCGCGGGATTACAGTCTGAGCCACCTAGCCTGGCTGGGATCATTGTCTTTATTTGAGGGAGATATGAATAAAGGGTCTGTGGATTGAGTTTTAGCATTGCACAGTAATTTCAGTTGAGGTCAAATGACCAAGAAATAGTAGTAGGAACTGCTCAGATATGCTTCATATTTAAGGTACAAAATTGTTTCAACCAAATGAGTTTTTTACTGACTTTGAGAAGAACCACAGGCCACAGTCATTCTGGATTTCAGTTCCTCTATCTCTCATTTATTTCCCTACTTTCTATCCTCTGACTCCATTTATCCACCATGGAGTGCTTTACTGCAATCCACATAGAAATATACCTTTTAGTTGCTGATAACTGACATTTTCCAGCTGGTGAAATAGAAATCACCACTGCAGTCTTAAATCTGTGTAACCTTTCTTGAGAAACAAAGGCTCCTTTCCTTGACAAATTACTGAGCATTGGCTCTTTAGTATTCAAGTATTAAGTATATCATATGTGGTAATTGATTATGTATTCCATATATGTTTAGCATTGCTGCAGTTAATTAATATGCCTCCTAGCATCTTACGGATTTCATAAAATAAAATCTGCGAGAAGAGTTCCCTTGTGAAAAGCATTGGAAAAGTCTTTATGTTTTTACTTAATTAGTGTGACAATAAGAATTGTTCACTGGAGGGAAATGCCAGAGTCTAGGGATCAAGGTTATTTCAATGACTTGATTATTCCCTTTTCCTTTTAAAGAAATAATTCTATTCATGGTTGATACAACTAAAACCTTAGTAGAGATTAAACCCATAGGACTTAAATGTTTGGGGACTAAATGTAACTGTGAGAAACAGGATGTACCAAAATACATTTTAACTGGTGCCTTTCAAGGTTTATAAATAAGGCAATGCTTTCAGACACCTTTAAACATATAGAGCATCACAAGTATCAGTCAAGTAATAACTGCAGACATGTAGCAAGCAAGCGAGTCATGGATAACCAGCTATGGCTACAAATTGAATAAATAAAGAACAACTATGGGATTTCTCTTCTCTCATTCTTTCACTTCTTTGTTTAAATTTTGAATGTCTTTAGTATGAAAATAAAACTCTTTTTCCTGCCTTCTGTTTGCCAATTTAAAGTTGGAATTGCAGTATTAAATAGGCTATTAATAGCAAAGACCATGAGAAAACTGTAGAAATCACCATTGCCAACAATACTTTACAGGCAGAAGAAGAATTTATTCTAGTACTTTAATATTGTAAGCTACTGTATACCTTATAGACCTGGATGAAGATGAATTTCTACAAATCATGGACATTATTCATGGGAAGCAGTGAACTGGCTTGTGGCAATTATTCAGCAGAGTAGAAGCAGGGTTCTGGTGTATTTTTCTTCCTTATATCTTTTTATCTTTTGTAGTTTGTGACAATGGAACACAACCAGAAGTAAGTATTTGGTATGAATTAGAAAATTATGGTCAATTTTCTGTGTATATAGCCACTGACATCATATGTGTTTAATCTCCATTTCAGGTTCATGGTACCAGATTTCTTCCTCTAATGATGAAAAGTTGAGAATATGACAGTATGTCTTATTTTGCATAGGCTCTGGTTTCTACTAGGAGGATGTACTCTGTTCACACCTTTATTTCTTTATTTCATCATGAATACTCCATTGCCTGCTTGTTTTCTTTCCTTCCCTCCCTGCTGGAGTCCAGCTTCGGGAGAGAGTCAGGGTCTGAAGCAGGTGGAATAGGGAAGCGGCGAAAAAGAAAAGACGAAAATGACAGGAATCGTCTTCCTGGGGAGAGCTCAAGGCTCTGCCCAATTTTATTTATTTTTCACAAGCTTATATAGGTTTTTCATCTAGTCCTGCACCCATAAAATGTATCTTATGTTGCCAGCCAGACACCTACGTATCTCTTTTTCCAGACACAACAAGGTTGACCTTTGGCTACTCGGTTCCCCCCCTGCTGACTCCAAGCCATTCGTGTTTTTCAATCCAAGAGCAAGAACTAGACAGCAGTTACTACCTCAACCACAGATGGAGTTTTTCTTAAGCATTTGTGAACATCCTGTTTTTCTCCTTAACTTT
>CAUYQG010206120.1:0-10914 GCA_963574415.1 Tarsius wallacei | reverse complement strand
CAGAGGACCCGCCTGTCTGTCTGCCTAGCCTTTCTCTAGCTATCTCCTGTCTCGGTCCCACACTCGGTGTGTATTGACAAAAGTTACCTGGGTAACCCTTGAGGGACTGGAGAGGGAGTGGAGAAAGACGGACCCAGAGAATGCTGTCTGGACCCCCACCCTTCTGGCCCACCCCTCTAGACAGTCGTATCATCCTCTTGTTTTGTTAACATGACCGTCCTAGCCCCTGTAATGGTAGATTCTGACTTTGAAAACGGCGTATAGAGCGTCGGTCTCATTTGACTTGCTATTTTCCAAAGCATTCTGTTTCGTCAGTGCCTTTCGTGGCAATGCTTATCTTCCATGGAGAGCCATCCTAAGGGAAGACTTAGTGTTTTTATTTTTGTAGAGACAAAGTCTCGCTATGTTGTCCGGGCTGATTTCGAACTCCTGACCTCAAGTGATCCTCTCACCTCAGCCTCCCAAATTGCTGGGATTACCTATGCGAACCACCGCACCCGGCTTAGATCTAGGATTGACCAGTGTCCCATTTCTCACGTCCACGCTCCATGTGTTTGGAGTCTAAAACACCCTGTGGACTTTTCCTTCCCTGCGACTTTGTTTGTTTATTTTTTTAGTTAAGTCACATCAGAAGAACCTCCCCCCACCCAGGAATCAGAGTTAGTGGCTTGGAACTGAGAGACATCAGTATGTCTACCTGGTCAGGGTAGGGAAATAGCTACCTGGAAAGTCAAGGAACTGGAGGATCCCGGTGTGGAGAGGGAAGGCGGACCATGGACGTAAGAGCGTCTTGGTGTGAATGATGGGGGTTGTCCCTCCAGGAGCACAGCCCGGAGTCAGCCGCTCATCTGCATAGAAGGAGGGACATGGCAGGGTGCACTCACAGGCCTGCAGGGTCGATTCTAGAAGCCAGGGACGGTCTCCAACGGCCAGGGAGCCCCTGCAGACCGCACAATTACTCCGCAGCAATGGTTGCATTACGTGTCAGCGCTGTGCTCAGGGTCACCACTGAGTAATGTTAGTGGTTTCTTAAAATCTGTATTGTCGTACGTAAAAATCCAAATCTGGACAAACTGTTTTAAACAAATGATAATGACAATAATACTAATAAACCGTCAATCACTGCTGGACACTCTTTGAGGAGACAGGGAGAGGTGTGCTTTTAGAATCAACCATATTCAAAACTGACACAATGGAGTTTTCTTGGAATTGGAACGGGATAGAATTGTGGGAAGTGGTTGTCCCGGAGCTTGGAGAATGTATCTCTTGGGCAGAGCCCAGTTCCCTGAGGGGACCCAGGGACGTGCCGGGACACTCACTCAGTGGGTCGCTCCTTCCTAGAAGGCCCCAGTGATTACTCCAGCCTGTTTATGGAGGATGGTGGGGAATGTTTCCAAGCCCTCATGGTCACAGTGCAGTATGACAAAGTGACACAGTGAAGCTTCCCTTCTGGCCCTGCTGGAGAGAATGGCTCTCCAGTAAGGACCCGCGTAGGGACATGTAAGGAGACTGGGGTCCTCTTAACACAACTCAGCCTGCCAGCATCTCCAGCTGCAGGGCGGGCACGGTGCTGAGACAGGATGAGTGCCTGAGGGCGTTTTGGAGGGTACCGGGTTTCTGCTCGCTCCTCTCTCTGCCCTGGGCTGGTCCCTCCCTCCCAGCCCCTGTCCCACCCTCCCTCCCTGTCTGAGTCTAGAGACAGAAACAACCCAAGGCCAACGTGGGCTTCAGCGTGCCAGCTGGGAGTCTCCCTGGGCGTGCTCGTCCCTGGGTGGCAGCACACTCCATGGAAAGCAGGCAGAAGGTACTTGCCACCGTGTCACACCCTGTCCCGGGCGGGGATCCCTGACTCTGCTGGGAGACTGAGGTCGGTTGCTGCCCTGTCCCCCGTTCTGGGCCTCTTCTGCTCCTGGTCATCTGCCGGTCCCTGCCTTGGCACTCGCTCACATGCATTCGCACTGGTGTGCTCACTCGCACATCTACACTCACACCACATACTCACACACGTGTGCACATGGATGCACTCACCTGCACAGCCACACTCACAGAGTCACACATGTGCACACAGGCATACTCACTCGCACACCCACACTCACAAGTGCACACACAGCCACACACAGAGTCACACACACTTATGTGCACATGCACACAGGCACATGCACTCGCACAGAAATGCGCACATAATCACACCCCCACACGCACACAGGTGCACTCACACACACACCATACACAGTCACACATACACACATACACACATGTGCACACGGGTGTGCTCACACACACCACACATAATCACACACACACACGCATGCACACAAGGGCACTCAGGGGACACCACACATGCCACAGGCAGTCACACACTCACTTTCACAAATTAACACACACTCACATGCATCATATGCACACACACATGCACACGCACTGTCACACACACTTTGCCACATGCAAGTGCGCTCCTATACTCCGTGACACACATCCATACTCACACACACGTGCACCTAGGTGCACTCGCACACACACCACGCACAGTCATACACATGCACTCATGCGTACGCACGTTCACATCCACACACTCACATTCACAAAGGAACACACTCTCATGTGCCATTGCACACTCACACATGCACGCTCACCCCAAGCATGTGACCCTGGGCTCAGCCACCCAGGGGCCTCTTGGATGCAGGTTCTTACAGCTGCTTCTTGGAGAGTGGCCAGCCCTGCAACAAAGTGACCCCCGAGCGCAGGGCCACAGGGAGCCCTGGTGATGCAACCCCAGGGGACGCCCTCTGTCACATGCATGCTCACACACTCTCATACTCTGCAACACACATGCACATTCATGTACTAACACTCATACATCCTCATACATGCACACATACACTCTCGTGTGCACACTCCTTACACTCTGTCATGCATACACTCACACTCACACTCTGTCATGCATACACTCACACTCTCACACCTTGTCATGCATACATTCACACTCATACACACACGCACAGTCTCATTACCGAGCTCTCGCAGTAGTACTCTCACACATGAATACACATAACATACACACACATCAGTGTCCACCCACACACTCTTACACACTCTGGTGCACACATACACACTCGTGTACTGCCGCTTGTACACACTCACACAGGCACACACACTCACACAGTCACACGCACACTCTCAACCCGTCACAGGCACACGCACTCTATAACACAAATGCACACTTTCAAATGCACCTTCGCAGTCACACGTGCACACACACATTCACACACTGTCACCGATACCCATGCACAGCCACACTCAAATGCACACACTCATGTGCACACCCTCGCAAATCGAACACACGTAGTCACACACTCCCTTTCACATGCACACTCGCGCAGCTCACGTGCATATCAGCATGCCTAACACATGCCGTCACACACACACAATCTCAGGTGCACACGTAGACATACTCACACCCACACTCTACATACCCTCACACTCTGTCACACACACGCACTGTCATGGGCTCACATTCTCACTTGTGCCAGTGTCTCCCTTGTGCCCTGCTCTCCGGGACCCAAAGTCTTATGGGTGTGGTGCCATGGGTGGCCATGCCCAGGCCAGGCCTTACCGTTTGCTGGCAGGACCCTGTGACTTTTCAGTGCAACTGGATGACGGGGGAGTATATTTTGCTTCCAGTAATCCGCACCAGAGGGCTCAGCTTGCCACATTGTCAGGGTGCTGACAGCAGCCACCTGTCCTGTGCTCGCTGTGTCTATATTAGGGCCTAGTTCCCCCCATCCTCTCTCACTGGCTGTGCCCCTGAGGCTCACAGAGACAGTGCCCTCTTTGGTGACTCACCAGCGTCCACAGGGAGTGACCTGAGAGGACTGAAATGCCGACAACTCCCTTGGGCACTTGGCACCACACATGACCGCCCCAGGCATGTGACCCTGGGCTCAGCCACCCAGGGGCCTCTTGGATCCAGGTTCTTACAGCTGCTTCTTGGAGAGTGGCCTGTCCTGCAACAAAGTGACCCCCAAGCGCAGGGCCACAGGCAGCCCTGGTGACGCAACACCAGGGGACACCCTTTATGTATCTGAGGGCACTTCCCGGCCGTGTTGGGAGGAATGAGAACCTGTTCTTTCAAGAACCCAGTCCCCGCCATGCCACCACCTTGTGGAAGGACAGTGTTCTGAGCTTCTCTCTCCTCCTTCAGAAAACATAGGCTGTAATAATTACTATCTCAAGCTCTAGGGCTGCTGTTCCAAATTGCCACAACCGGTGGCTTGAAACAAGAGAAGTTTGTTTTCTCACAGTTCTGAGGCCAGACATCCACAATCAAGGTTTCTGCGGGGTCTTGCTCCCTCTGGGGGAAGAGCCTTCCTGCCTCTTTCAGCTTTGGGTGGTCGCCGCCGTCCTTGGCATTCCTTGGCTCCCAGCTGCCTCACTCCAAGCTCTTCTTCCATCACACACAGCGCTGTCTCTCTGTCTCTGCGCAAATGTCCCTTCTCTTGTACGGATCCCAGTCATCAGAATAGGACCCCGAGTCATCCAGCAGGACTTCATTTTAGCTTGATTACATCTGCGAAGTCCTGTCTCCAAGGAAGGCCACATCCATGGGAGCCCTATTTAGGATGTGATAATCTCTTTGGAAGATACAATTCAGCCGACAACACTTATCTTGTAAGATTGTGAGATCTAAAGATTATGTGTGATTGAAGATTATTATTGATCATTATTATTACGAAAAATGACATACGAGGGGGTACCCCCCCAAACCCCAGAATTTATTTACAAAAAACTGTGCATTCATTTCCTTATTTTTGAGTTGGAGTCTCAGTCTGTCACCCAGGCTGGAGTGCAGTGCACACTCACGGCCATCTCAGCCTCGACCTGCTGAGCTCAGGTGATCCACCTGCCTCAGCCTTCCAAGTAGCTGGAACTACAGGCGCATGCCATCACGCCTGGTTATTTTTTAAAAATTTTTATTGTGGACACAAGGTCTCGCCAAGTTGCCCATGCTGATCTCAAACCCCCGGGCTCAGGCTATCCTCTGGCCTCGTCCTCCCAAAGTGCTGGGATTGCAGGCACGAGCCACTGTGCCTGACTCTGTGCATTTATTCTTACCTGTTTAAGCTTCAGTCACCTTCAGAGTACTCTCCGTCTGATGCAATGCATCTATCGAGATGCTTTTCCCACTGGTCAAAACAGTTTTTGAACTCGTCGATTTGGATGCCTTTCAGTGCTTCTGCCGTTTTTTTGTTTCACCTCATCCACATTTGCACAATTGTTTACCTCCCTTTTTCACCTCAGGAAACACACACAAAATAGTCGCTTGGGGTGAGATTGGGTGAATTGGAAGGGTGGGGCATGCGGGTCATGTTGTTTTCGGTCAAAACTGCCGGACACTCAGTGTGGGCAGATGCGCTCGTAAATCACACATCATGAAACGGGCAAACGTGTTGAAAGATTCTGCAAAAGAAAATTCATTGAAGCTGACCGCAGCCTCTTCCAATAACACTGGCTGGTCCATGGAGGCCGATGGGTTCCTAGGACACTTACCTAGCGGGGAACACCTGTATTCCAAGGGGCCTGCCCTCTAAAAGGTAAAGAGATAATTCCAGGTTTTTTTTTTTTGTCTTCCCCTTGTAAATGAAAGCAAGCAAGCATCAGGCAGGGCTGCCCACCAGTCTCTCCAGGTCCCGAGCACATTTCCAAGCCTGACCATCAGCTCTGTTTGGGGTAGTCCTCACCCCTGTCTGATTTTCTGCTGTGTAGACACAGGAGTCCATTTTAGGGTCTGCTTGTTGCTACCATCTCAGGGACTCTCCGAGGCTGGGCATTTTCAGGAAGGCGGAGGAACTCTGACGGTCCCCAAGGTGGAGTGTGGTGTGGGACCACTCTGCTCCCTTCTAGGGGGGAGCTGGCTTGGAGCTGGTCCAAATGAGTGCCACCCCCTTCCTGCCCCAGCCTGCTCTCCATGGGGGCCTCTGGGCACTGACTCCAGACTCAGGCCCATGCTACGGCCCTCTGCTTGGGAGCACCCACCATCTTCAGCTCCAGGGGTGTGGTCAGTTGTTCAGCCCTGGCTCTCCGAGCTCGTGATGCAAAGACAATCTCGAGTCATTGGGGCCTTCCTGGAGCTCCTGTCATTGTTCCTGAACCTGCAGAGGATGAAGAGTGGCCCACCCTGTCATCTGGCACTGGAGGAAGCCACTGGTCCCTCCATGGGACAACTGATGTCCTGTGGGAATGCTCGCAGCTTTGCGAACCCAACCTGTCTGTGAACACAGGCGGCCCCTCCACCCTTCAGTCCCTGCTCTATCCCTTGGGTGACCCCTTCCCAGAAAACCCGGCGTGTCTACACACTCGTCTGTACCCAGACACCTTGAACACACATTGTCGCTTCTAGTAACTCAGGAACAGAAAACTAAACCCCGCATGTTCTCACTTGTAAGCGGAAGCTGAACTAAGGGGTCTGCAAAGGCTTAGAGAATGGGGTCATGGGCACTGGAGACTACAGGGGGGCAGGGGAAGGGATGGAGGGACAGGAAGTCACCTGTCAGATACCACGTGCGCAGGTGGGGGTGGTGGGTGCACTTAAAACCCAGGCCAAAAACTATTTGTACCCTCCAAAGCTATTGAAATACAGGAAAGATAATTTTTTTTTGAGTTGGAGTCTCACTCTTGTCGCCCAGGCCACTGCAACCTCCACCTGCTGGACTTTGGTGATCCTTCTGCCTCAGCCTTCCAAGTCACTGGAACTACAGACGCACGCCACCACGTCTGGATAGTTTTTGTGATTTATTGTAGAGACGAGGTCTCACCAAGTTGCCCAGGCAGGTCTCGAACCCCCGGGCTCAGACAATCCTTTCTCCTCGGCCTCCCAAAGTGCTGGGATGACAGGCTGAGCCACCGCGCCTGGGCAGGACAAATAAATTTTAAAAAGAAGAAAAACAATAACATATGTTGTCACATCTGTGATGTGCTTGCAAAATTCTCGCTATGATTGCTGTTTAGCAAGGAGAGGTGACCAATTCTCAAACCACGTGACAGCAGCCGTTAGTCCATTGCCCGACCCGAGCTGTTCATGTAAATAATTATTGCTGCCTCCTGTATGATGCTGGCCTCACTATGGAATGGAGAAGGGAAGCTGGGAACGAATTGAGAAGTACTTGCCATGTAGCCCGTGGTTCCAGAGCCTGACGCTGGCTTGGAGGACAGAAGGCTGGGTTTGAATTCTGGCTCTATCACCTCCTGGCTTTGTGACATCAAGCATGTGAGTTGACTCACTCGCGCCTCAGTTCAATCATCTGTAAGATGGACTGGCTCATAGGGCCTGTCTTGCGAATGGCTATCCTGCTCAGTGCTGAGGTAATCCATGGTAAATGTCTCACTGTGTCACTTGGCTCATTGAAGCACTCCATAAATGCCCGGTACGTTGTGTTATTCATGATCACACTATTAGCAGAACTAAAGGAAGCCAGTGGAATGGAGTGAGAGAAAAGCCTGGAACTTGGGTTTCAAATGAGCTCTCTCCCCATCTAGCCAAGTCTCTTCAGAAAAGTCATAGATAGCCGGACTTTGTGACTCAGCCTGTAATCCCGCGCCTTTGGGAGGCTGAGGTGAGTGGATTGCCTGAGTCTGCGGGTTCGAGACCCGCCCGGGCAACTTGGTGAGACCTCATCTCTACAATAAATCAAAAATCAGCCGGGTGTCGTAGCGCGCGACTGTAGTTCCAGCTACTTGGAAGACTGAGACGGAAGGATCGCCAGAGCCCAGCAGGTCGAGGCTGCAGTGGCCGGGAGCAGCCACTGCACTCCAGTCTGGGAGACAGAGTGAGACTCCAACTCAAAAAAAAAAAAAAAAAAGAAAAAAGTCATAGCTTCTTCCAATCTCAGTGGTGGCATCACTCAAATGGGACAAGAACGGCATTCCTTCCCACAGTCGTGTGAGGCTCTGGTGGAAACAAAGGTGCAATTTTATTCCTCTGTAAGTCATCGCTAAAGTCATTCAAGCTCTGTTTTACTCCTGAGGAGTAGAAAGGAGAGTTAAAAACATCTTCGTTGTATGGAATGCACGAGGCCACGGGTGCGGAAGTCCTTCAAAGTGTGTCAAGTCTTCGCCCTCCGAGGTACCATGATGATGACTAGGGACCCCAAGTCAAGGTCGCATAAGTGACTTCAAGTTTAAGTCTTGAAAAAGGGCAGGACTTGTCCATGAACCCTGTCACGAGGACTTGAATTCTGATGACTCATTCCTCTTGACTAAGTGCCACAGTGGCTATTTGGACCACTTTTGTACGGCGTTACTTTGGGTCGGTTGCCTCTGACTGCCCTTGGTGAGTGTTCAAGAGGGCAAATGCAGGCCAGGTGTGGTGGCTCATGCCTCTCATCTCAGCCATTTGGGAGGCTGAGGCAGGGAGATTGCTTGAACTCGGGATTTCAAGACCAGTCTGGGCAACATAGTGAGACACTGACTCTACAACAAAAAAGAATCCCCCGAAATAAACCGGGTGTGGTGGCATGCGCTTGTAGTCCCAGCTGAGGGAAGCTGAGGCAGATGGATGGCCTGAGCCCAGGAGGGTGAGGTGCAGTGAGTTGTCTTTTGCCATTGCACTCCAGCCTGGGCAACAGAGTGGGACTCCAGCTGAAAGGGAGAGAGAGACAGAGAGAGAGAGAGAATGTCACAGCAGTCTGTGTCCTGCAGAGAGGAGACAGACCTGGCACTTTCCTTCCCAAGCCATGGCTCCTGTCCTGTGGTTTAAACCGTGACGTCTGAGAATTGCAAACACACTAGTTCATGGTGGAGTGTAATCTCGTATGTTGGCAGGCTGAGATATCGTTCAAGATAGCATTGAGGAGGGTACTATGTGAAGTATTCCTGCCAGCCCGTGGGAAGAGAGTTTTTCCTAAAATAACATGGGAGCTGCGTGTCGGAGATGGGAGACGTTTGGCGGTGTTGGTGGTGGTCATGTTTGGGGCGTTAGTTAAAAGGCAAAAGAAAAGACCCTCAGAGGACACGCTGGAATACCATGGTGCCTTGTTTGGAGATGGGGTACTGGGGCTGCCCTCAGGAAGGAGTAGGTTCCGCTGGGGGTCTTAGCAGCTTGCAAACTCGGCCCTCCCGTCTTGAGGGACCAATCTTCCCCCTGTCCATGCCAGGGCAGAGAAGCCTGAGGGACGGGCTCCCAAAGTCATGGCACCAGCGTGTTTGGGAAAAGAAGACATCGACTTTGACTCCCTGGATATTGGCCAGATGTTTCCGCCCTCCTCCCCAAAACACGTGCATGGCTCTGTCCAGGAGTTTTCAAAGTGTGGCTCTTGGACCAGCAATATCACTGTCACCTGGGATCTTGCTACAGTGGCCAGTCCTAGGGCCCCAGCCCAGACCAGTGACTCTGGGCTGGAACCCAGCAATCCATGTTTTAACAGCCCTCCAGGTGGTTTCCAGGTCTGCTGAAGTCTGGGAACTCCTGGATTATTTAAACTTCAGTCTGCAGATATATTTTTATCCAAAACTACAATTAGTTTAAAAAATAAACTTGTCTCGTGTCTAGTTATTCCTTTTTTAAGGAATTTATTTCATTTCCAGGAAATATTTCTGTGAATACACTTATGTTAGTGTGCAAAGATTAGGCATGGATTCTATAAAAAATGAAAATGACAGTAAAGGTCTACTAACAGAGCAAGGGTTAGATAAGTTATGCTCTGTATGCAATAAGCATTAACAGAATACTTACAAAGCATACTCGTCTGTAAGTTAAACAAGATACATTGTTAAAAGAGGAAAAGGCAATTGTGGAATGGTACCCAGAATGTAATCTACTCGTGTTTACAAAGGAGGCTCCCGCCTGTAGTACCAGCTAGTCAGGAGGCTGAGGCGGAAGGATCGCTGGAGCCCAGGAGGTGGAGGTCAAGGTGAGCCATGATCGTGCCTCCATTTTTTCCATTCAAAAATTAGAAAAGGAAGAAACACACACACACACACACACACACACACCCGCGCTCTCTCTCTCTCTCTCTCATCAGTTTGTGTCTGGAATATATACCACACGAGCATGTATTTTAATTGAACAGTTTTGCAACTACCTCGTGATAAGAAATGAAGGTCAAAGCATTGCATGGAGGAAGAACCCATGACTGCCCAGGCCTTTGCGTTTTCTCTCACACCTGCCGTCGGGGTGTGGCGACTCTCCAGCTCACAGACCAAGACGTCAACTCCTTGCCTCGCGTTTGTCTTCCACGAACTCCGAGCTATGGGGCTTCACGAAGCTCGAAGGCCTGTCTGTGCTTCCAGACCACACTGTTTAACCTCGCCATCTAATTTCTCCTTAAAGCTGCAGCCATCGCTTCTGTTTTTCTGTGGAACTGTGCATAGTTGTGCCCATTGGGAGACGTCAGGCTTGGGCATGACTAATCTCCCCGGAGAGGTGAACGCTATGAGGGTGGTTTTGAATCAACAGTTAATCGTGCATGATGCTTGTGGCGGTCATTGACGGAGGTGGATATTCCGCTGATGGATAAAACGAAGGGCATGTTAGAATGTGGGGTCAGTGAAGAGAGGTGAGAGATTGAGAGAGCGAGAGTGAGGCAGAGAGGAGAGGGAGAGAGAGAGAGACAGAGGGAGAGAGAGAGACAGAGAGATAGAGAGAGAGAGAGAGAGAGAGAGGAGTGTAAAGGCTCTCAGTGGCCAGGCACCCTCTGAGGCAGTCCCTCTGCAGGGTTGATGTCCCGGGCTTGTGGGCGCTGGGAGCCTGGAACTCCCAGCACTCTGCCATGGGGGGATTTGTGCTGGTAAGATATTGAGACCACCTGTCTGTCTCTGATGTGGTGGGGCTGCAAAGGATCACAAGGACAGCTGCCTCCACAAAGGAACGCTGGTTCCCTGGCTCTCTGGGGCCTTCCCGAAGACCTGCAGGAAAGAATC
>CAUYQG010206111.1:0-17012 GCA_963574415.1 Tarsius wallacei | reverse complement strand
TTGATGTTGCAGGATTCTTCTTGGCTAATTGTGTCAGAAAAGGTGGAAGGCAATGGAAACCAGCCCCCGGACTTGCTTTGCAGTCCTAGGGTCCTCAGCCCATCCGGACTTTGTCAACAGATGAGCCTCCAAGGCTGGCCCCCAACATTTGAAGTGATTTATTCCTCACCTTTATTTCATAAGGGTGGACACTGGGTTGTCCATGATTATCTTGCTAGACTTAGAACATGGATGTCCTGTTTTCCATATGTGGCAAATTGCTGCTGAGTCTCTAAAGGTCTCTGAGTCTAGGGTTGTATGCATTAGAATTGCGTGGAATTCTCATTGTACCTACTGAAAATTCCTCCTTATGTTGGAGTGAGCAACTGGTAGGTTTCATTTTTCTTCATTCTTTTGACATTCCAGGACTGAAATATTTCCACTTAGCTCAGCAAAACCCAGCAAGGCATATCAGAATCTGAGAAAACTACGTTTGGGTTCAAACTGTAATTGATTCTGAAGTACTATAAAATGCTAGTGTAAAAGAAGCAGTTCCTCATTTCCCTGAAGACTTTTCAGACCCAAATGACAGACAGTCGGTGCTAAAAAGTGAGGGCTTGAGACTAGCCATTTAAAGAACAACTACCACATCTCTTCCCTGGGATAAGAGAAGTGGATGTGACTTTAACATCAGACATTTCCCTGATAGCAGCAAGAGGACCTGAGAAAGAAACCTACTGAGCATTGTAGCTCTGCTTGTCTATGTTATTAAAAGAGTGCATGACTTGCATGACTTGAAAACCAAGTGTGTCCCTGAACTGCAAGGCTTCTTAGTCATGTAATAGCAAGATTTTACTTCCAAGGCAGGAAGCAACAGCATTTGGGTGTGACCAATCAGGCGTGACTTTGGCATTTCTCAACTTGCCATTTTAGTAAATTTGAGCAAATACCTTGGGGGCTGAGAAGGTTCCTCAGGAAAAAAAAAAAAGCAGCACGTAGATTGTAAGTTCTTTAGAAGATGCAGCCTCTGCCTACCAGGTCTTGAGACTTTTCTCTCTTCAGGACTTCACACAATGCTTAGAAAGCCAGGACAATGCTGGGTTAAATGCTTCTTGAGAACCTTCATGTCCAAGTCTGATTATTGATGTAGAGAGAAGACACTTGAGGTTTTCACTATCACTTCAATTTCTGCCCATTTTAATTTTGAAATGGGTTTGAGAATCTGAAATGAAAATACATGCTTAATCAATCTTTTACTTTCATCTTGAAAGCTAGTTGGGGTCCCTATAACTTGATGGTTTTCCCTAGAACCAGTGTCATTTCCCTAGCACACTTAGGCTGGAGTGATGTGTTTGCACCTCTGGCTTTTGAAGACAGAGTGAGAACATTGGGCCTGAGGGTGAGATGGCACTGGGAGGTGCAGGGTGGGACACCCATCCTAATTTAAGCTCTAGGAAGTAAGCTGGGAGGGTGGTATGATGTTCTTCTCTTCTGAGACCTTATAAGCATATTTAATGACAAATGGCTGCATTTGGGTATCTGCTATCTCACCTTTGACATCTCAGGGTGAGGTGACTTTGTTCTAGAGTTCCAAGCTGTGGCTAAGAGATGTGAATAGACTGCCCCAAAGGAAGTGAACGTTGCCAAGTTCAGCATTAAAAGCAGGTTTCAGTGCTTCTGAAGAAAGCCTAATAATAAGTTTGGAAGAGTTCCAATACTCTTTCATTCAACATTATATTTAACTTACCTCAAGAAGCCTTTGTCTTCTCTTTGAAAAAAATGGGAAAATATTCATGTCTCATTACTGATTCTGCATGATAGACAGTGGGCGTTTAATAACTATTTGTTCCCTTCACACTCCTTAAATGATTGATTGAAATAATTCTGGAAGGCTCAGCTTAACAGATTTTCAGAGATAACTCAGAACAATTTATTTTTAGAAGAGCTTTGCTCTTTTTATTGTCTTTTTTCTCTTCAGCATTATTTTATAATATATGCTTTTATATTTTTGCTCTAAATGCTTTAAAATATTCTTGCATATAGTATAGCTTGCTTTTATAATATACGACAGTTCTACTGTCCAGTGGCTCTAGTCTGAGTGCATTTATACAGTCTAGAAAATAGGAAAATTCTGGTTGCCTTACCAGGGGTGGAGGGAATGGGTATTAGCATCCATTTGTGTTGTATCAAATGTTGCAGAGATATATAGGGTCTAGGCAGTTGCCGAGTTAGTGTGTTAGGCAATGTGGTAGAACGTGATAGGGCTTGTGGACCATGTGGTATTGCCCATTGTTTAGAGTTTCACTGGGACTGAGTTTCTCCATATGGGGACTGCAGAACACCAACATAATTATGTCCATTGTTTAAACGTCAATTCCATGGACACGTTAAATTAAAATAATCTCTATGGATGAATCCTTGTAATCTGATTTTTCTTTTTAACAATGCATATGATTCTTGTGAATATTAAAGTTTGAGAAAGAGTACATATGTCTTATTGATATAATCAATAAGGACCTATTTGTTAATTTACTAAGTTACTCTCTTTGGCTAACAGAACAGTATTGGAGTCTTCACACCAAGTGTGCTTATTCTTGGGGTGCTTACCGAAAAACAAACAAGCAAACAAGAATTCACTTCATAAACAGGATACTTTTTTCTGGCATTTTAAATATATGTAAGGATATGGGAGAAAAGATAAGGAATATACAATGGTATTTTAACATATTTTAAATAAATATATTATGGAATGGAATGTAAGATTCACATGACTTAAATAAATAAAAAATCTCCAAAGAAATATCAAGTTGTGACAAGTTTTTATGAACCTCTTGCCAGAAATCCCTGTTGTAGCCACTCATGTTCCTCCTTATAAGGACACTTTGCAGATAAATAGTAAGATCCATTTTTTGCTAGGGTATTTGGCTGGCAGGATCAGGAGAAGTAATAGCAACTGATCCTTTTGAAATATACAGTAAAACCTTTATTAATGAAAACACTAACGATCTGCCTGCCTACTTATTTATTAGAAAAGCAAATATCAATTTCTAGTTCTTTCAGAAATCGCCACACTGTCTTCCAAAGAGGTTGCACTAGTCTGCATTCCCACTAACAGTGTAGAAATGTTCCTTTTTCTCTGCATCCTCACCAGCATCTGTTGTTTGTTTTATTAATGATACCCATTCTTACTGGGGTCAGGTGGTATCTCAATGTGATTTTGATTTGTATTTCTCTGATGATGAGTGAGGCTGAGCACTTTTTTGTGTGTCTGTTGGCTGCCCGGATATCTTCTTTTGAGAAGTGTCTATTCATTACATTTGCCCATTTTTTAATGGGCCTTTTTTTTTTTTTCTTTTTTGCGCGTTTGAGTTCTTTGTAGATCCTAGATGTTAGGCCTTTGTCAGATGTACAGTTGGCAAATATTTTTTCTTATTCTGTGGGCTGTCTCCCTGCTTTCCTGATGGTTTCTTTTGCCTCGCAGAAGCTCGTCAGTTTGATGAGGTCCCACTTGTCTATCTTATTTCTTTTGGTATGGGCACTTAGGATTTTGATTAGGAATTGATTGCTAGTTCCAATTTCCATAAGGGTGTCTCCTGCATTTTCTCAGATTCTTATACTTTGAGGTTTTACGTTTAGGTCTTTGATCCATTTAGAGTTAATTTTTGTTTATGGAGTTAGGTAGGGGTCCTGTTTCAGTCTTCTGCTTGTGGTCAGCCAGTTTTCGCTGGACGATTTACTTATTAGTGTCTCCTTTCCCCAGTGGTTGTTGTTGAAGGCTTTGTCAAAGATGAGTTGGTTGAGAAATTGAGGCTTTGCTTCTGGAATCTCTATCCTGTTCCATTGGGCTATGACCCAGCAATCCCCCTACTGGGAATATACCCAGAGGAAAACTCAAATCATTCTACAAAAAAGATACCTGCACATGCATGTTTGCTGCAGCTCTATTCACAATAAAAAAACATGGAACCAACCATGCTGCTCATCAAAGTTGGACTCTCTCTAAAAAAAAAAGTGGTACATATACACAATGGAATATTATGCAGCCATAAAGAAGGACAAACATACAGACTTCGCAGCAACTTGGATAGATTTAGAGTCTATCATACTCAGTGGTCTATCACAGAAACAAAGAACAGAGTACCATATGTTCTCACTCATAAGCGGACCTTGAACAATTATCATAATAGTATAAAAAAGGGATTGGCAGTAGTGGGAAACTGTGGGGGGTGGGTAGGGAATGGGTGGAATTGGCAGTTGAGAGAAACTGCCAGGGGAGGGAGGGGCACACCTCATCAACAAGGGTACCTGCATAACGAACATCTGTATACCAAACCCTGAATTATCCCACAGCTTTAAAATAAAAAGAAAGAAAGAAAATCAAATATCAGATAACTAAATCAATAACATATTTTTTTCAATATCTAATGTTAGCGTATACTTGGGAGACAATGAGATTCAGTCCAATATCACTTGTCTTCTACACCCATAAAGCATTTTCCAAAGATAACTGAGACTCCTGCAAATGTCTCTGAAGATGTACAAAGTCCTCATTTAAACCTGAAGCCTTCTTCTCTCAGACTTGGAATCATTCGCCGATTTTCTGGGAGTCTCTTTCCTAATTTCCTAACAATAAGTGGATCTTACTATTTATCTGCAAAGTGTCTGTAAGAGGAAGAGAGCGAGTGGCTACCACAGGATTTCCAGCAAGAAGTCCATAAAAGCTTGTCACAACATATCTCTTTGAAGACGTTTTTATTTATTTAAGTTATGTGAATCATATATTCCACTCTGTAATACATCTGAAAATTTCCTGGGCTCTGATTCTTTCCTGAGGAACCTTAAATCATCCCCTTCCATTTTTGAAGAGAAAGTTTTAAAATGTAAATCTGACATCTTCCCACTTTCTTTCACAGTGTTTGTCATCCCCACAGTACAAGTCAGATCACTGAATCTGTGCTATGGCTCTGTCCTTTCCTGTCTTGTCTCACTTTCCACCACTGCCCATATGTTCCCCTTATTCTCATAGTGCTGGATGACTTACTTACAGAGTCTCAAATGTGCCATGCTCGTCCATGCCTCTTTACTATTGCATATGCTATTTCCCACCTGGTAGACCTTTCTCACTTATAAGCTCCACTGAAAAGGCTTCTCACCAAAGTTTGTTTTGACACCATCCTCCCACCTCCAGCTATTAGTAGTACTCTTGCTACCTTGGCTCCATAGTCCCATGAAAATGGCTATTTCACAGAAGTAAGCGCTCTGTATTCTAAACATCTATTAGTAAGTAATAACTATTTTGCTGAAAGTTTGTCAAGACATTATCACATAGAATTCTTCTTTTCATCTTTCATAGTGAACCCAGAGATTAGCACTTAACAGATGCTCAAAAATATTGATTTGAAAATAATTCGAGAACACTAGTTATTTTCAGTCTATGCATATAAGGAAATAGAATTTCATGTTGTAAAAATATTATGTGGACTGGTCTTTTACAGGCTGATTGACTTAGGTTTTAACTTTACATTTTCTGAACACTAATTTTGTAGTTTTAAGCAACTTATATTATCCTTCTGAGACTGCTTTCTCCTATATAAAAATTGTAAAAATAACAGACTTTATGAGCTTGTAGTAAAAATAAATAACAATGTTTTAAAAACCTAGTATAATATTTGCCACAATATTTAATAAATATAGTTTCTTTACTTTCACTTTTTGAAGGTTTAAATATGTATAATCCCAAGTTAACCTGAAAATTAAGTTAAATAGAAACCCAAACCACCAATTCTCTAAGCATTGTTGTTAATTATTATTACTGTATATGTTCTGATAAACAACAAAGGCCAAGGTTTTTTGTTTGTGCTGACAAGAAGCTATAAGTGTTAAGTCTCATGTTCTCTATGATACCTGGGAGCATCCTTATCCACTGCCCAGCAAACTTGCCATATTTCCTGTAATCTGGTCCAGATCCCAGAGCTCACAAGATATGTAAGATAGTTAAGCCTGCCGGAAATCTGTACTATTTCTTTTGTATCCGGGTAAAAACGACTTTGAACAGCTGGCTTGGTAACTGTGATACACTGGGAAATTTCTTCATCCAACATGTTTCCAAGCCCACTTCCACCCATGGGGACAGGAGGAGCCAATCGGTGTGGACTGACATTAATCTTGACCATGTGGGAACACCAAGTACCTCAGAAGTTGGAAATTCTCCACACACAGGCAATTAGATTATTTTGCTTATGGGTTCGCATCGACTGTATTTGGGTCTGCTTCATTTTTAAAGAGAAAGACTTTGTTTTTTCAAAAAAGTATATGACTTTCCAAGGGTTCTCCGACCATGTTAGTTTTGTTGATGGTCTAGAAACTTGTGAAAGTAGTTTAGACAAGTAAGAGTCCCTCAAAATGGGAGCTCTGGGCTCTGGTTTTTAGTTCAAAAGCTAAACACTAAGGTCATTATGCATCCTGTGAAAAGTAACTTGGTGAGACTGGAGGAAATGGGTTTTTCTCTTTAAAAAGGAACTGAGAATATTTTCTGCAGATGAAAATTATAAACAATCTAGATGAGCTATAAACTTTCAAAGAACTTGCTGAACTAAGATTTAGCTAAATGAAGCAAAGGCAATGGGAACAGAAAAATGATCAAGTAAGAAACTTTGACTTGCCATTTGAGCCCTAACATTTTGACCTTGACACTTGGGCCTCATGACAATTCTGAACTGAGGAAGATGGCTCCGTTTTTTTAATACATTAGTTAAGAAGTATATACCTTAGGAACTTGAGCTGTTACAAGGTCCTAGGGATTGGCATGCGTAGGGTCCAAATGCAGAAACTTCAGTGTGCACCTGAGGCTGATTCTCACAGTTGGGACCTCATCTTAAACGACTTTTTTTTATAGAGAGTTAGAAACATTACCAGGGAATCTCCCCCCAAATTGTACATTCTCAACTATAAGGGAGAAAAGTACAACCAACTTGATTTACTCCTTAGTGTAAAACCAAAGTGACTTGGTGACCATATAATCTTCTCAGGCATAATATGATAGATTGATGATTGATTGATTGACGGTGATTTTTTTTTCTACAAGGAACTAAGGAGTACTTCCCAAATGAGAAAGCTTTGTGTTTGTGTTTTTAATAATAATTCTTTTTGAGTTTAAATGTTATAATTAAACACTGGGGAGAGAAGGAAGAAGGGCTAAACCATCCTGAAATCTCTTTGCTGCTTCAACAACTAACACCCTAGGAAAGTTTTCATTCCTAAAGGATTGGTTAGGTGCAGTGTACCTGGTAGGATCTGTGCTGTTGCTTCCATCTCATCGGACAGTTGCATTTACCTATATTGTCAATTTATACTCACAGCTCCTCTACATTTCTAAAATCATTGTAGCTAAGAATTGAGCTGGGTCAAAGGGGGCTGTTTTTATGCAGGTCCCTCCCTACACTTTCCCCCACTGACAGGGGCATCTCCCTGATATTTATTAATTTTTATCCCAAAGTTATAGTAGGTATACAATATTAAAAATATCAAACAGCAAAAGAGTATTATAATAAAATTTAAGAAAATAAAAAATATCTTTCCACCAATGACAGCCATACTTACAAGGGGCAAAAATTTTAACTATTTCCAATTTTGTTTTTTGTGGTTATATTCATGATACTAAATTACTTTGACTTGCCCTTTGACCCCTAACATTTTGACCCTGACACTTGGGACTCATGACAATTCTGGACTGAGGAAGATTGTACATATTTGTACAATTCTGGACTGAGGAAGATTGTACATATTTGTAACTGCATTTATTAATTTGTCAACTTCAGACTTTAGGTATGTATGCCCAAATATGAAAGATGAGGAATCTGGCCTATTTCAATACCTTCTTTCATTCTTTATCTGGTTTGGCTTCTTTGTTTTTTAGTTCTTCTGTATGTTAACTTTATAACTGCTAAACAAGACACACTAAACAATATATGTTTCTGGACCCATCAACTTTTGACAGAACCACTGACTTCATACTGTCTGAACTGAGAAAATACATGCATAAGCATTTTCTTTGACTTCTGTTCTTCCATTTCTCCCTCCCAAGCTTGGTTGGATGTACCTTTGCTTTTTCATTGAAAAAACTTATTTCATGTATTCTGCTATGTAATTGTAATGATTTTTTTTTTTTACTTTAAGTTGATTTAAAACCAGTAAGCAGTATTTACAATATGTTTGTATTGCAAAAACCAAACAGAAAAATAAATGTGATTCAGTGTTATTAACCTCTTCACTTGAGTAACAATGTTATAAGTTCAAAGGCACGAGAACCACTAGAGCTGATGGTATAAGTTCCAGTCCCAGTTCAGGTCTGAGTCCTAAGGCAGGAGAAGATTTGAGTCCCTACAGCCCCCAATCTCCCATCCCCAACCCCACCCCCCAAAAAGATGGTCAGGCAGAAAGAGCCATTTCTCCTTTATGCAACCTTTTGTTCTATTTAGGTCTTCAACCGATTTAAGGTCCACTCACATGAGGGAGGACAATCTGCTTTACTCACTGTACTGATTCAAATGTTAGTCTCATTTAAAAGCTCCCTAATGGACACACCCAGAATAATGTCTAACCAAATATTTGAGCACCCTGTGACCTAGTCAAGTTGACACATAAAATTAACTGTCATAGATTCCTTTCTCATTTTCAGTTTCGTTATATCTTTTGCGACATTTTCACAAAATGGATTTTGGAAGGCAGGAGAAATCAACACAGTCTATCCTTTTGAGCAAGAATTACCACCAGCTTCTTGGTGCTAGAGTGGTAACTAGCATGATTATTTATTCTTCTGGATAACGTCTGCAGGTACTCAGTCATCCCCTCCCCTCCTGTTGTGCCCTACTCTGTATTAGGGGACTAGAAGCATGGAAACTGCATTCCCCAAACTCTTTTACTAGTTCCTATTAAGTTCTGCCAGTACGAAGCATTTCAGGACTGCAAGGACAAAGAAGGACAGCTTTCTACTTTTGGCTCTAGCAGGGACTGTAGCCAACAATTGCAGGTGACTGTGGGTGACTACTATATCCAGCAGAGTCAGCAGACTTGGAAATTGCAGGAGGTGGGATGGCAGGCTCCAGTGGCATTGATGGAAACCTCAATAGCAAATGCATATTTCTGGACTCTAGATAGTGCTCCTTTTTCTCCCTTTACTCTTCCACTCAGCCAACATCTTGTAACCAAATTCTTGAATTAAACTCACCTCTCTTTGAAATATTCAGAACATTTCCGATTTTCTGACTGGATCATGACTAATAGGCTCACTAGCATTATATTTCTCATCTTTCTTTGAGATGATATATCTTTAAGCTACAGCAACAATCCAAAGAAAAAGTTAAAAGGTCATTACTAACTTTTATTTAATGCTTTCTCTTTCTACCCACAACAACTCTGAGGTGAATATTATTATACCCATTTCATGGACAATAGCACAGGCCTGAATGTATTTATTTGACCAAAATCTCATAGTTCAAACTGGCTTCCAAATCAGATTCTATTCTCTTCATCTGAGAAAAATCATATCAATGTTTAATACAAATTCTAAGAAGAGGAGATGGCATATGAATAACTGAAAGTCCTTTCATACTTTAATTTCCTTTGTCAAATGAGAAGTCATCTTTTAATATGACATTCTAAGAATTTGGAAAGATTTCTAGACTTTGAGTAAAACAAGCCAGAATAAGAGCTGCAGCAGAGCTGTCCAAGACAGACAATTTAGGTGGTAGGTATGCTGGTTACTCTGATACTTTTCAGTCATTAATATCTTTTAATAGCATGGTTGCTATGTTTATGTTCAGAACAGTAGTTTGAAAAAATAAAACCTTTTTCTAGAAGATTTTGCCCTTTTCACTAAAGTACTAGGGGAAAGGAGAAGAGAAGAATCCTTTTGTACATCACACAGTAACACCACTATATGCAACTGAAATGAGCAAATCAAGTATCACCTGCTTGTAGGTTTCAGGCAATAAAAACAAGCCTGAAATCTTGCTTATGCCAAGTCAGGGTGTTATTTTCTATCTGAATAGCCTCTCACCCACAATAAAGGAATAAGATCAGCTTAGGGAAGACTTATTCCTTGGGAAGGTTTTTGGAAAAGTAAATTCTAGATTTTATAGATTCCCATCCCTCTCTGCAGATGGCCACATAGCCCAGGTGGAAGAGAAATAGTGCTCTGGTCAGAAATGCAATGATGTTTTTATGCATGCCTGGCTGCTATTGCCCTGCTCTTTGACAATCTTTCCCTCATAGGGCTGGGAGAGCCCAAGGCAAGTAATTACAAATGTATAGTGAATATACACTGCTGTACTCCAAGAAGAACACTGAGTCCCTAGATTCATCACTCTTGGGACTGACTGTGGAATGTCCGGATCTTCTGTTTCCAAATGGGTACTTCTAGGGACCATAATTCACAGGCTAACATTCTATTTAAGTTTTAATATGGCACCATATGTATCATTGTTATACTTAGAAGAGAAAGGAAAATACTTTCTGCTGAGACAATACGGCCTTGATGATGTGTTTACATTGTATGTATCCAAGCGATAGCCACTCACTACTTGAAAAGAGCTGTTCCCTACTTACAAAAGCCCCCATTCAAATGGTCACAAAGTACCCAATGCCTCCTAGCCCACACTCTGATGGTTTTAATTTTGATAAAAATAATTTAGCAAGAGATGAAGTCTCAAATTAAATGACTTAAAATTAAGTGACTGTAATTTTGGAGTTTCATTACCCTTTTCAGGATCCTAGGATCACAAGTGCTAGAAAGGGAGGGATTCTAACAGTAAGTTTTGTTACTTTGGTAGTATCAAAAAAAAAAAAAAAACAGGAAAAAAAAAAAAAGGAGAGAGTGTAAAGGCTATATTAAGTGATAGGGCGTTTGCCAGGTTTTTTTCTCCAGCCTTTTAAGTTCAAATAAGGACAGTGAGGTTCAATATGTGTTTGGATCAATAGACTCATCTGGACTTGAGTTTTCTCTGACATCAATGTAGAGTAGTTTTTAAAATTGAAGCCTTAATTTGCTAGGCAAAGCTCTCCCTTAAATGTAATATGCTTAGTTAATAGAAAAAGAACTCTTCTCCAGTTACGATTAGTCAGAACCATGTAAAATTTGCTCCATTAATAGTAGGAAGACCTGTGAGATCCCACATTTAAGCAGAATGATAGAGCCTAATAGTTCTCAAAAATTCACTTATTATAATACCTCCATTTTACAGATGTAGTAACTGAGACCCAGCAGGGTTAAATGGCAATTCAATATCACCCACCTTGTAGTAGCAAGGCTTCTTAAAGCTATATATTGAAATTACTACATTATTTAGTGTTAGTGTTTGTATGATTCTTGACTTAGCCAGAAAAGAAAGTCTTTGAAATTTGAGAGAAAGAGTCCAGGGGATTCTAAGAGGATGAATGTCAAATGCAGAATGAGTATTGAACATGAATCAGCATTCATCTGCTTCTGACCACTTCAGATTGCCCAAGTGAAAACACACATTTAATATATGAGGATTTAAATTGGAAAGTAAAATGTCTTAATGTCTTTTATATAAAAAATAGAAATCCTGAGTATGGTAAACAGTTTTCCAACTCAAAATAAAGACACATGTTGTAAAGTAGAACATACATCTGAACCAGAACTTTCCTCTATAATTGAGGACAGAGAAGTTGCTTTACTATAGAAATAGTCTTTGTTATCACTGAATTTATCCTATGGAATTTAGGAAAAGGCTGTTATGAATGGAAATCAAAGGATGAGAATCTTCTTCACTGCTACATTTCCAGCAACTGGCAATATTTTACAGTGGGGAAACTCTCTTGATCCTGAGGTGTGGAATTCAGGAAGAGGACTCTACACTTGGATAAAGTCATTGAGGCACTCACCCTGAGAGCAAAACTGAACAGGCACCGAAAATTCCATATCAAGATAAGTACTATTTTTATGTAATATTTTAAAAAATTGGAATTGATAAAAAAAATTCATGGTGAACAAAATAGCGTTTTAGATGAAGATGACATTCAACGCTGCATTTGGGTGGGGGGGTGTTTTGTTTTGTTTTAAAGCAGGATTTATTAAGAGGACAGAAAAACTCCCACAGTGGAAAGGGACCCCAGGAGGTTGCCTCTACACTGCATTTGTATATATTGATCTTATCTCTATTCTGGCCTTGCCATATCCTGTCTTTATTTAAAATTTTGATAGCTTGCTTATCATAATTTTTTTGCAAAAGATTTTTAAATATTGCACTAAGGTATTACCTTGATTGCTGACTTTTGTAGTGCCCTCTTCAATTTCACACTGTGGTGAATGTCTCACACTGCTCACCATAATCCTGTCCTGACTAGCATGATGCCTGGTATTCAATAGGTATCAAAAAAAAAAAGTTGTTAAAAGAATGATTATGTGGTGAATTAATTGACTAATGGCATTATTTCAATCACTATAAGAGTATCTTTTGTTTCCCTTTCTAACCACCTGTCTACAAACTTTTCATTGGCAGGAACAGAAACACCTGATGTGTTTCACACTCCTTATTTTGACAGAGTCATGTTTTCCCCACTTTTAAAAATATTATAATGCATGTTAAAAACTTTAATTTTTTTTATTGCTTGAATTTTCTCATTATAATTAATTAGTTATCCTCGGAATTTTAAAGGCATGTATGGGAATTTTGATTTAAAACATAAGAACTCCTTAGCATATTTCTACTTTATTCTCCAGAAAACAGCCTTTTTAACTACAGCATATGGGAGTTACCAGGTGGATGGTTTTAGAAAACCTAGTTCATCAAGCACACCCAAAAATCTGTGAAAGGAATGCAAGGTGAGGAAGGAGAGTATGTAAGAGAGTCAGAAATTCAGAGGGGAGAACTAGGGCAGGTTTTCCACTCCATTTGTGTATGTGCATGTGTGTGTGTGTGTGCTTGTGTGTATCTGAAGGAAGAATCTTCTTCATTTCAGCTGTGTACTTACTTCAGTCACCAGACACCAAACAGAAGTACAAACTTTTAAATCTCAGTTTTAGAGCTCAAATATTTTTCCACTCAAGTCTTTTTCCACTCAACCAGAATGCCTGTTTCTCAGATCTCCTTCCATATGGGTTGAGGGACAGGGAGAGAGTAATGGAAAAACTAAAAAACAAAAACAAAACACCCTCTCTATGCATCTCTAAAGACGTGGGAGTCACGTGCACTGTAAGGTGAGGGAGGAACAGAGTGTGAATTGAAAACAAGAAAGCTCCTTCCTTTGTGCTGAGTTGAGCTAAGAGAGTAGTAAGAAGAGTTCTTTCTGAGCTCGCAGGGGTATTCCTCCCCGGTGTCACATTCCAGGACTCATAAAAATTATCCAGGGTGTGATTTCCGTAAAGCAAAGCCAAGACTCCTTGACAATCAAAAGGGATGGGCTTTTCCTCTTCACTGATGTTAGCTGGACCTACTCTCCCACAATGCTTTCCTCTTTTCCATCTCTTCTTCTTTACCTTTCCTTTGCCAATGAATTTCCTTCTCCCTCTAGATAAAAGACAAAGCAGTTGGAAGGCTGTGGCTAGGCAATAATTGAAGGATGCAGTTTAAAAGCTAGAAAATTGGACAGAGAGGAAGCCTTTTGGGAGCCCCCATGCAGAACCTCTGCAGGAAATAGCGTTTCAGCGAGCCTGGTGATGAGTTTAGGTGTATTCCTTTTTCTGTCACTTCATCTTGCTTATTTGGGCTTAGGCAAGAGACAGCCTATATAATGCCATTTCTGCTTCTTTCTGTCACACAGAAGTGCAAAAAAATTGAGTTTATACCTAAATTGGAAGGTTCTTAGGGTGGAGAGGAGGTGGGAAAATCAATCAATTTATCTATGAAGCTAATCATCTCCAAGTCAGAAATGAAAACCAGCTGACATTCTGAGAACTCTAACATGAAAGCTAACTTTTCCAAGATTATTTTATGGAGCAAGTATGATCAGAGATTAATATGTTGAGATGTGATTTTCAGTTTTCCTCCAGTTATGATTGAATTGTGTAGATCAGAGAAAAGATAAAGTTGTCCTACTGTAGCTGTTGAAGAACAATTCCTCCTTCTCCCAATGTGTCTGTCTAAAGAAATAAGGTCACTGGTTAAACTCCGAAGCGTTATCTAGGGCTCTAAAGTAAGTGCATCAGCCTCCTAACATGTTGATTTGAAATTTTACTCTGCTGAAGCTAAAGCCATGGGGACTTTATAAAATTGCATTTAATTCTTACTTGCATTTTGAAAAGAGTCTCTCTCTATTTCTTTCTCTCCCTCTCTCCCCTACCCTTCCTTATTAATAGACACATACATTTTGATATTTTACTATTCTATTTCTTTTAATCCTTAGAGTAAGTGATTTTTTTCATGCTGTTCTTTTTCTCCTGAAGCTATGACATGTTAGAGATGAGGTCTTTGGTTTACTTGTTCCTTATTACTCCTGGAATGCAGCATGCTTTAGTTCCATTCAATAGAGTTTACACAGCTGTGCCTAGGACACTGTACGAAGACTTGGAGTCCGATCACTCAGCAAAATAAATCAATTAACAAATATTTACTGGACATCTACTGTGTAAGTAGAACAAGGTATCTATAGAGTTGTTAAAATACATCGTCAAGTCACTGAGAATGGATTTTAGCTCAAAAACTATCAATAGCCATCAAATGTTCTAGACAACTAGGAAGTGTTTAGAGGAGTTGACTGTTATAAAAAGGTCTGTGTCAAACTTTTGTGTATGTTCTGTGGAGTGATAGACACAAAGTATAAAAACCCTTGCAATCCAGTATCAAGAGTCTCCCCACATCCCCAGAACAGAACAAAATGAAACATACAAGCAAGTAAACAATAAAAAGCATCAAAAGACTTTCTTTGGAAATACAGGGTTGATGTCTTTATGTAAGTTTAACGTCTTGAACTCTACACCATACAGATGTTCTTTCACTACAAAGTAGAACACATGAAAAAGAACAGCTGTCTTAATGGAGGTTAGCTCAGTGGGTCAACATAGAAGCACAACACAGATCCTAGCTACGAACTCCATGACAGTCTATGGCAAGCGTCCTTGAGAAGTGTTTGTGCTGTCTGTGGTCTGAAGGACACATTTGGCACTTGCTGTGCAACCTGACCATAGTGTTAATTCGTACCTGTCATAAATGCAAGTACCTTCTGAGATGTTACTATACCAGGCACTGTTCTATGCAGCTTAAAATTTCAGTTGGTTGGTTACTTTCCCTGTGTCAGACAGCTAATAAGTAATAGAGTTAGGACTCCAATTTCAGTCTTGCTTGAAATCCACACTCATAATTACAGCACATACTTTCATCAGCTTGTAAGAACTTATCCTGCTGGACCTCACATGTAGTTTTATAGGCAGGCTCTTTAGATTTATGTATGGACAAAGCCTGGTAGAAGTATTTAGAAACATGTTGCATCTCTACATGAATTTGCTGTCATTCCTCTCCCTTTTCTATGTTTCCTCATAACATATTTCATTTCTGTTAGCTATTACTTTGCATGTTGAAGTTGCCTACCTTTAATCTATTTTCCTGATAAGTAAATGTCTATTGAACAAAGGATGAATGAATATTTCCCAAAACTGTAACTCTAAGAGCTAAATTTTTATCCATCATCATCAATATTAGATGATATCTGTGTGTGTATATACATATAGTGTTTGGCCACAGGACAAGATCAATAATGCTTAGGTTCATTGTAATTTTTAATATAACATATGACTAATGCAAAAACTTCTCAAAGTGGACAGAGAACTATATCTTAATTTACGACTGTTCTAATCATATTTTAGTGTTCGGCAGATAGTATGATCAATAATTATTTACTAAACAATTCAGTGATTATCATAACCTAAAAATAATGCACATGTATTCTGTAAAAACTATGTGTAAGACACTATGTTGTTAGGTGATGGATGGAATTCAGAAAAGCATAACGGTGGCCAATGTTCACTATGTGCTAGGTATGGTATTGAGTGCCTTCTTTTTGATGTACTACTGCATTGAATTTCCCAATGACTTCGTAAGTGCTATTGATAACTTGTTTGGGGAAATAGAAAAACTGACTCCTTCTTTTTCAAGGTATTATATATATTTATTTTATTTTTGTTTTAAGGATGTGGGTACAATTCAGAATTAGATATACAGATGGTCTTTACACAGGTAAAGTTTGTGCTTTACTTTGGTCCCCACTTCACCTAGTTTGAGATCAGGTACCCTTACTGATGAAGTGTACCGCCCCCCAGCAATTTCCCACAACTGTCAATCCCTTTCTTATAGTATTATGATAAATAGTTCAGGATCCATTTATGAGTGAGAACATGTGGTACTCAGTTCTTTGTTTCTGTGATAGATCACTGAATATTATCTAAATTCATCCAAGTTGCTGCAAAGTTCTTTGTTTCTGTGATACATCACTGAATATTATCTAAATTCATCCAAGTTGCTGCAAAGTTCATAATTTTGACCTTCTTTATGGCTGCATAGTATTCCATCATGTATATGTAACACATTTTTTAAATCTAGTCCACTTTTGATGAGCAGCATAGTTGATTCCATGTTTTTGCTATTGTGAATAGAGCTGCCATAAACATGTATGTGCAGGTGTCTTTTTCATAGAGTGATTTGAGTTCCTCGGGGTATAATCCCAGAATGGGGATTGCTGGGTGATATGGAAGGCCAACTTTTAGATCTTTTAGGAATCGCCAAACTGTTTTCCACAGAGGTTGTACAAGTTTACACTTCCACAAACAGTGTAGAAGTGTTCCCTTTTCTCTGCATCCTCTCCAGCATCTGCTGTTTTTTGAGTTATTGATGATGGCCATCCTGACTGGAGTTAGGTGGTATCTCAGTGTGGTTTTAATTTGCATTTCTTTGATGACTAGTGAGACTGAGCATTTTTTCATGTATCTGTTGGCTGCTCATATGTCTTCTTTTGAGAAGTGTCTATTCATATCTTTTGCCCGCATTGTAAAGGGGCTGATCTTTTTTTTCTTTTGGGCACGT
>CAUYQG010206105.1:0-39959 GCA_963574415.1 Tarsius wallacei | reverse complement strand
GTGCAGTGGCCGCTCCCGGCCGCCGCAGCCTCGACCTGCTGGGCTCCGGCGATCCTTCCGCCTCAGCCTTCCAAGTAGCTGGAACTACAGGCGTGCGCTACCACGCCCGGCTGATTTTTTGATTTATTGTAGAGATGAGGTTTCGCCTGCCCAGGTGGGTCTCGAACCCGCGGGCTCAGGCAACCCACTCACCTCAGCCTCCCAAGGCACGGGATTACAGGCTGAGCCACCGAGCCTGGTCAGTTTTTTTTTTTAAGCCAACATTATTTTCTAATGATGGGTTCTGTTAAAAACACTTTTTTTTCCATTCAAACTCCTGTTTTCCTTCTTTAGAAAAACAGCAACTCTTTTCAGCCTTTCTGCCTAAGAAAGAGCTTAGTGTTTCAGCATGTTTAGAATCTGTTGTTTTCTTATCCAGCATCTATGCCCCCCTTTCTTTCGGTAACAGCAGCCAGATTCTTTCTGGGATCATGTGCAGTCTCAGTAAGACCATCACTCAAGATGTCCTGCTCTCCAACAATTGATTCATCCATTATCCTGTTGATGGACATTTCAGTGTTTCTAGTTTTTGTTTGTTTATTTGTTTGTTTTGCTATTGTGAACAGAATTGCTATGAATACTCTTTCTGGGCTTAAGTTAGTCAAAGTGAATTTCTATTGCTTACAACTACAAAGTACGCACTGACCTATGTGGGAATATGGAGAGCCCCCACTTATGCATCATTATTTATAGATGTAATTCACTGATCCTTGTTAAGTACAAGTTATCATAAAATTCTAGGATTTTAAAGCATCCCAAGGCTCTCTAGAGCACTGTTCTGCCATCACAAAGAAAACCTACTGTACTCACCTTAGTTTTCTATCATTTACCAGTTGTGAATCTAATTACAAGAGGCTAACCTACTGACTTCTCTTTCTCTTCTAATGTCAAACAGTTACCCCACTATTTTAAAAAAAGCCAGGGTGACACAAATTGCTAATAAATATTTGCAAAGATTCTCAAACTCATCAGCAGTCATGGAGACAAAAATTAGGACCAAAATGAGCTACCATTTATATATACACTTTATTGAGATAAATTAAAGCCTTTTATAATATCAAAGATTGGAAGAAGTGGATCTATGGAAACTTTTATTCACATACATTGGTGATGGGAAAGAAAACTGGTACAGTTACTCTGGAAAAAATATGATATTATGTTGTCAAGTTGAACATTTATGCACATTTCAACCCAAGGTAATGCTCCAGAAAAACTCTTGCCCATGTGCCCTCAGAGAACTGGACAAGAATATTCATAGCAGCTCTGTTCACAGCAATAAAAACCAGGAAAAAATGCAAATCCCTGCCAATAGGAGAATGGATGAACAAATTATATAGTCACATAATGGAAAAGTATAGAGCAGGCACAATAAATGGACGTCACAAACAACATAGATGAGTCTTAGAAACAGAATACTGAATAAAAATAGCAAGTCTCAGCAGATGACACAAGGTATACCAATTTTATAAAGCTCAAAAAACAAAACCAAGCAACACACTATGTGGAGAGGCGTGTGTGTGTGTGTGTGTGTGTGTGTGTTTAAATGGCTCTTAGTACAGTAAATAATGTCAAACATAAAGTTCATCATTGAACAAGGAGGTGGGGTGTGGAGTATGAGAGAATTGTATTAGCAATTGCAGTGATGTTTGTAGTTCTAAAATTGGGTGATGACTTTCCAGCTGTTTATTATTCTGCTTCATTACTTACATGTATGTTACAAATATCCTTACACTGAAGACTATAATAAAGGAAAATAAGCCAGATGCAATAGTTTTATCTAAGGATATGAAAAGAAGAGACCACTGCATGGATCCCACAAGGAACACTAGATATATTTGGCTTATTTTCTGAGTTTCCACTTACCCAATAACCCAATAACGTCTCTTGCTCTGATTTTTTGTTTTGTTTTGTTTTGTTTTTGTATCTAATTCATTGTATATTTTCCATGGGCCTCTTCCCATTGGAGCAGTCTGCAGCATTCTAACCACTTACTAGTCCTATAAACCAAAATAAGTAGAGTGAGAAGGTAACTGATCTCATGATTTTGCTAGTCACATATGTTTAACGTGTACATTTTCTCCATAACAGAAGAGGCCATTTCTATCAGAACCATGGGGTTAATATATTTCCTTCCTTTCCAATCTCTCCCCCCGATATACTAACCAACCCCTCTGGGAAAAAAGCTTTTATCTTATCAGAGACCTATGCTTTGGGGATAATGCAGCAATATTTTATTATTGCTGCTAATATGTGCATGTGGCTATGGATGGAACAATAGGCAAAGGACATTGCTTTGTTCAATGCAGGCACAAACCTACATTGCCCAGCTTAAGTGACTTCATTCCTTCAGCAGCTGCCTTCTTAAAAGTCTGGATGTGCCTAATCCTGGCAGAAAGTCTTTGGAAAAGATTCTTGTCCACTAAACAGAAGAGAAAAGAAAAATATCTCTGTCTAAGGCTACTGCAACTAAAACAGTTCAAGTGCATGCTTTTCAAGGGTGTGGGAAGAACCTTAGTCTCTCCAAGTTTAAAAAGGTGATAAATTGTTAACAATTATAATGCCTGGGCTTAAAACAGAACCCAGAAATGGATTAAGTGGTCTGACATATGCAAAAATGTGTTTTTCTGGCTAAATCTTTGTCTCAGTTACTCCTCCGCTCATATCAACGGTACCTCTTGCAATAAAAACTTGTAGTGGAGCACTAATCCATATTTATATTATCCTGTTATGTTATGTTATGCTGAGAGCAACCCAATTTGCTAATAGCTTGCCACTTCTAGCTGCATTTCCCCCAGGCCTAATACCATTCAATTCCTTCTTAGAGCTGCTTTCTCCAAGGTACGCTGATTGTGAGCTGGACTGTCTTTAACACATTCAATTTCTAAAGGATTCCCTCCAATGCTTTATTCCTTGGGAATAAAATAAATAGGGAACAACTACAACAACACAAAGTGAGCAGACATTACAGAGTGTATACTGTATCCCAGAGGCATACTAATATAAAACCATTGACTAAAATGCCAGGTCACATGTTCATATGAGTCTCTTTGAAAAATAATTGATTGTTTCTCCATAAAGCCTACTGTCAGTATGGAGAATTTGAAAACTATTAAAGCCATCGTAGAGATATTAAATTAGTCAGGAAGGGCCAGGTTATGCTGCAATAACAAATTAAATTACATAGCACAGTGGCTTAAAACACAGTTTTATTTCTTTCTCAAACTACATATCCTGCGCAGATGGGGCGCACCCCACTCTGAAACCCAAATTTATAGAGCCCACAGCATCTGAAATGGTGCTAATTGTTAGCAACAATCTGGAAAAACAGGCTGGAAAAAGAGAGAGTGATAGTGGGGATTTGCTCATAGGCTCTTACACCGTTCCAACAGAAGTGACGCTCAAAACTTCCTCTCACACTTTAGCAATCAAAGTAATGGCCATCTCTAACATAAAGAAAGCAAGATAATACAAGACCAACTGCCCAGAAATAGAAAAAGACAAATATTTGTTGAACAACAGATACTGAAATAGGTCTTCTTAGGATTTTCCAGAAATATAGTCCTCTTAAAATGAAGGATGCACATGACTTTTCAAACAGGTTGACTTTTAATGCTTACTAAAGCACCTGTTTAATGCTGATGAAAAAGTATGGAGCATATGGAGATGCTCATTAAATCAGAACCCAACTGTGGAATTGATTTTCTGAATGGATGGCTACTACTTCCAGACCTCTGAATAAGGTCTTCAAAACATTTTTTTTTAGTTAAAATATTTTAGTTTAATGGTCTTCAAGTAGGATATATTTCCAACTTGCTTTTTTGTTGTTGTTGTTGTCTGTTTAAACATATTTTTTATTTTAAAATTGTGGGGTACAGTTAAGGGTTAGGTATACAAATATGCATCATTCAGGCACTCTTGTTGATAAGGGGTGTCCCCCGTCCCCAGACAGATATTGTCTACTGTTAATCCCACCTCCCTCTCACACAAAACATTTTAATGATGTAACTGCAATGATATCAGTGATTTTCAAATTCTAGCTAGTAGACTTTTCATTTCTAATAAGCGAACTAAATTGAGTATTATCAGAGGAAATTTTATCTTCTGAATTAATATATAACAAAATATCTCAAGCTATGGGAACAGAGCAAAATTATTCATTATTTTTAAGGGGTCTAGAAAAGAAAAAGTTGTAACTGGGAACTTTAAAAGCTGAATGTGAAAAGCCAAAATGCCATAAATGTTCTCTATATGCCAGAAATGCCTGAACTTTCCATTTTTACTAAATTACATCCAATGTAAGCACATTTGGCCTTTTCCTTGCTTCATCATACTATGATATTCCAATCAAACCATTTCAGTATAAACTAAATCTTTATCCAATACTATTATCTAAACTAGAAGCTCATTTTAAGCAATATTACCTTTCATGAGATATATGTACAATGGGTATGAGCAGTGATATACCTAAAAAGCTCTTTCCCCAAAAAAGGAAGATATTTTTAATAGATTATTCTAGCATCACCTTCACATTCTACTCACCAGGGAACTAGACCCAACAGTCTATGTGAGCTCTCAAGGAGTAGGTGGCTCTGCCATGAACTTCTTCATCTTCTTTCTCTCACACAGTACCTAATTTTTCAGAAAAGAAGTAAAAGCACTAGGGCCCATAAACTATCATCCTAACTAACCTTCTCCCAGCAATGAAAGTAGGCAGCAAGAACAGGAGACTCCAGACAGTGAAAACTCCCTCCAGCGTTACTACTAGGCAAGTGTCTTTTCTCTAAGGCAAGGATCAGGAAACTTGTTCCGTAAAAAGTCAGGTGGTTAATTTTTTGGCTTTGCAGGCTGTTAAGTCTCTGTTGCGACTATTTGGCCCTGCCATTGTAGCATAAAAGAAGCCATAAACTATATGCAAACAAGTGGGAATGGTGTTTTAATAAAACTTTATTTACAAAACCTGAAGACTGGCTATATTTGGTCCTTGGGCTATATTGCTTGCTGATCTCTTCCCTAGGGAAGAAGTACAGCCTAGTGCTTGAATCCTAGAAGTGGCCGTCAGTCTGTCTTGCTTCTCATGTTCTTTTATGTCCACACTACCACCTCTTTGGGGATTTTTTTTTTTCTTTACTCAAACCTGTGCCTTGTTTTTCTCTTCAATATATTTTCCTCCTTTCACAACCATAATTGTCATGGGGTCCTGTAAGTCAAATTTCAGGAAAGAGAAGATATTTTTCCTCAATTGCCTAGAAATTAATGCATATTTACCTGAAAATCCCATCAATCAACATCACTTATTAGCTAATAATGTGTGGAATGTTCTATGTTAGGTCCTGAGGGCAATAAAAGAGGAAGTAGCGATCAGTCTTTGCCTCAAATAGGTAACACTTTCATTGGAAGTGTCATGAGAAGAAGTAACTTTGCATTTCTTTGACAGAAACATGAGTAAGTGTATAATCACTGGTGAAAGAAGACTAATGACAAATAGGTGTTCAGATTTAGAAAGGTAATCTGCTTTGCTTAGAACTCAGAGTGGCAGGAAAGCCCAAAGCCTGGAAGGGTACTCCAGAGCCTGAAGACAGGGGATTGGTATGGAGAAGAAACCAAATGCACCAAATGGGTTTTAATGCATGGATTCATAAAGACATTTGCCCTATAGAAGTATTCCTTGTTAGAAAAAAATAAGGGAAAGTGGGATTAAACAGATTTCTTCTCTGAGGAATTTCTCAGAGCTATCAAAATGTGTTATAAATCTTCAAGAGAGAAGATGTACCAAATTTGATCAATTCTAAGACATGTTTGTTTTCCACATGTTAACATCAGTAAAATTGGGCTGCGTCTTACAATCAATAGAATGACATAGTTTAATTAGCAATGCTTTTTCTTCCTTTAGTAGTCCATAAAAATGGTGCATCTTGGACAACCCCTTTGGGTCCCCTCCCACTGTGGGAGTTTTTCTGTCCTCTCAATAAATCTTGCTTCCAAAAAAAAAAAGGTGTGTCTTATAATCAAATCTATTTCTTAGATTTTGTAAAATAAAATGGCATGCTTTCCTTTTCATTCATTTGGCTACTATTTTTTCCCATTACATTCATCAGCAGCTTTCAAAACTATATTTTGAAGAACACCAGCTCAGGAAATGTTATATTTGAATAAATACACAAGTCACACATTTGCTCCAAAATCTCCCAGAATTCTCTAACATATAGACTTCTAATTTCTCCAACTGGAAAAATGCATTCCCATTTGCCTAGTTGACTGCATTGTTGTTCTTTGTTGGTGTGTGCACCTTCATGTTTGTGTTGACTTCTTTGCATGTTTATTTAGAAAAAGAAGTCAATAATGAGCCAGTCTAATTCTATACCAGTTATGAAGAAATACTATGTTCCCTGTAATTTACTTAGCCTTAAATTCCCTTTAGCCAAATTTTATCCTTCAGATCTAGGAAATAATTTCCCCAGAGTATAGTGTTTACTATTGGAATTTGACCTTGAACATAGAAACTTACCCTTTCCATCCTAAAGCCAAGGACACACAGCTAGAAACATTTCTGGTTGTTTATCTAAGACAGCTCTCGCTATATCTCCCATCCCATTGTTGGCAATGACCACATTCTAAACTTTATTTTTAACTCACCCTAGGCCTAAGCAGCCTTTTAAAAGTACTCAATTCTTACTGACTGACTGATACAATTCATTTGCTACTGAGATTTCCCTTAAAAGGGGGGCATTGAAAATGCAGTTTGGCATTGTCTTCCTTCTTTTAGAAGTTTCTATTAACATTATGCCACTCTAGGGTCTAAGAGACATTGGCTAATGAATTGTTGAATGGTACCTTGGTCATGTGGTCCAAAATATATCTCCTAACTCAAGCCCAGCTTAATGATGCTAGAGAAAGCCCATCCTTATGGCAAGGATATTAAGTTCAGATTTTGTGAATTCATAACAAAAGAAAGAGAAAGGTATATTCAAATAGGGACTCAAAATACAAAATAAGGGAATAAAAACCAAAACAGTAGTTTCTGACACACATTCCATAATTATAAAAGCATCACAAATAGAACACAAAGGGAGCCAGTCTCCACCATCTCCTCTCCAACTCAACGTGCTGCTGGCTGCTGACAGTCATGCAGGTGCTGGTGCCAACAACTGGACCACTATGCAAACAATTGAAGCTTTTCTTTCAGAAAGTTACAACCAGGAAGTCATTGAAGAAGACATTTTTTTCCTCCATACCACAAAAGTAAGTCAGACAACACCTACCCAGCATGAAGTATGAACTACTGCCATAGTTTCTGCTGCAGGGACCAGATCAAGAAGATTATCTTAATGCTTATTTTAATTTCAGATCAGCTCTAGAGGTTGGAGAAAGGAAAGATAAAGATCTCTCTTCTCTCTCTCTCTCTGTCTCTCTCTCTCTCTCTCTCTCTGTCTCTGTCTCTGTCACTTCCCTACCCCCCTCACTTCACCCCTCCACCCCATCAGCAGTTATAATTCTACTCTTTGGCAAGCAGCTTCAGGAGCAAATACAGCACCAGAGATTATTTTCTCTTTACCCCCCCCCCCCCCTCTCTCTCTCTCTCTCTCTCCTTTTCTCTTTTTGGACTTTCTTTTCTCCTTTCTGACTTTCTCCAAAATAAAAGAGAGGCTCAAGAAATGGTGTTGAGGATTTGCAGGAAATGGCCAAGTTAATGAATGGAAAGACAATTATTCCAATTCTTCTGTGTCTTACTTTAGTACCTGTTCCAAGAAAAACCTTAAAGCAAAATTTGGGGCAGCGGAAAATGCAAAGATACAGTGAAGAAAATGTGAAACAGGGATAAGATACTGAGCTAAAAGGCTGAAGTTTGATTTCTGATTCCAATTTTCCATCAGAACTCAGATGTCGGTTGATATAAAAAATGTCTGAGTACACTTTGGGCAACATGATACCCACTTTTGTCATGAGCACCCTGCTTCCTCCATATGGCCTCACAGCACTTTTCATCTCCAGGCCAGGCACAATGGCCCGTGCCTATAATCCCAGCACTTTGGGAAGCGGAAGCGGGAGAATCTCATGAGGCCAGAGTTATAGACCAGCCTAGGAAATATAGTGAGACCTCCATCTCTACTAAAAAATAAAAAATTAGCCAGGTGTGGCAGTGTGTGCTGTAGTCTTATTGGAAGAGTGAGGCAGGAGGATTGCTTGAGCCTAGGAGAGAGAGGCTGCGGTGAGCAGTGATTGTGCCACTGCACTCCAACCTGGATGATAGAGTGAGATTCTGATGAAAGGGAGGGAGAGAGGGAGGGAGAGAGGGAGGGAGGGAGGGAGGGAGGGGAAGAGAGAGAGAGAGAAAGAAAGAAAGAAAAGAAAAAAAGAAAGAGAGAGAGAGAGAGGAAAAAGAAAGAATCTTTAGAGTGTTAAGTTGGATGATGCCTGGACACACTCCTGGAACTTGGCCTACAGATGAAGACCCATGAGGTAGCCTATCTGTACTCTGCAGCAGCTAAGTGCCCACACCACACAGCCCTGGAAGCCAACCCAGGGTCATTGGAGTAGGCAGTTCTGGGGTCCTGAGTAGGCTGTATGTGAGCACACACAATTGGTTTTGCAGACTCTCACCCCATGGGGAAGGCACAAAAGAGGATGCCTCTTTCTAAAGCCTGGGGCCAGGGGCAGGGCTTGTCCTGCCCTGGTTTAAAGGAGATGATTCAACTCTCTGACCCCCAACCTCCTAAACACGTATTCTCTAGAAAGTCTCCTGGACATCACAGACAGAAATAAATTCTCTCTCGCATTCTCCTCCCATCTCCCTTCAAGATGAGCATCACGTTGCAATGTTAGAAACATTTTATAGTATAAGTATAAATACTTATCAGAGCTTACTCATAGTTTCCTTGAATTTAGGAACAATGTCCTAAACAATGTCCTATCTCTTTTTGCTTTCCTCGCATTACCTAATGCAGACTCAAGTACATTAGAGGGCATAAAAACACATGTTAATAGAAGTTGATTTTAGAACTCTGCTCCAAAATTATCTAATACATACTTGCTTATAATGTATAAAAAAGTACCATATACATCTATATAGAGAGGATTATACTCCAAAGTGAGTACTTTTCATCCCGACCGCCCTGATTTGGTTAGTTTGCATACTCTTATCTCCTTTGAATAAACCCCCTGCTGGACTTGTGCCCAGTACACCCTGTGACTCCTGCTCTCTGCTTTTTCCAGTCAAAACTTACAGAGATATCTAATACTTTAAGAGCATTTGAATCTGGGTGATTTCAGGTCTGCAACAATCCCAAATGTATGAGTTTATGTACCAGTAAGAAGAGCTCGTGGTTTCTATATGTTCTGGTTTCCCAGCATAGTGTACTGATTTCAGTGAATAATTCTGGTTTTTACCAGATTGATCTTTTACCTAAAGCCTCTTTATGTATAAAACTCCAGAGAACCGTTTGCGGGAACAGAAATGTGCCAGAAGATGCAACTGCGTAAATGGGCAGGGTGGGAGTGGGGGACAAGTCATCATGCTGACAGAAAAAGCACATATTTCTAGGTTGAATATCTGACCGGAAAGCAGAAATAAAGTAAAATTCTTCAAGGTAAATCTCTGCACTGTGGACACTAGCAAGCCAATTCCCCATCACCAGTGTTTTATGTTTTGTTTCGTTTTGTTTTGTTTTTTTCCTAATAGGCACAGAATCTCAAGGCACTGAGACAATTTTCCCTTTACAAAGTAGAATTAACTATCCATTCTCCTACTCCCTCCCCCCTATTAGCCATATCCCCAATGGCTACACACAAGAATCATTTATATTTACATTAAAAATGATTTGGCCTATGTACACTGCATTATTTGACAGGAAAGATGGATGTTCGCTTATAATTAAGTTTCAACATAAATGATGTCATTCAAGAGGATAAGCATCCCCTATTCCCTCTCTGCTGGTTTCTCATACAATACTGTGTGTTACACGCAGTCTCAGATGATTTTTCTATCTTTTGCATCCATGTACAGTCCTGCAGCAATTCAGTTACCTCTGAAAATCTGGAGGAAATCTTTCCTAATTCATCAGACGTCTGTTGGTTCTTTGTTTTCAGACAAAAAGGAAGAGGTACAAAGCCTCCTCACTCAAAATACCGTCTGTGGGTCTTATTTTACATAGGCATCACCTGGAAGTTTATTAGAAATGCAGGATTTTTGTTGTCCCTCAGACTTGTGGGATAAAAATCTGCATTTTTAGAAGATCCCAGGTGACTTTTTCTGTTATGTGACAGTTTGAGAAGCTCTGGTGTTAGAGTTATAATCTGTACAATGGTTAACTTTATGGGTAAGATATGTTGTTTGCTTGTTTTCTGTGTTACACATCAGATTTTGAGGGTTAGGTTTTCAAACCTTTCTGTATTTCTTATTCAACTATAGCAGAATTGTAAAATTATTTTTGTCTTGTATAATTTTCATGTTATTCCATGTGTGTAACCTGACCTTCCCAGCCAATGTATAGGGCAGCAACCATATCAATAAAAATTATCCCACCTTTATCGTGTAAAGAATATGTTTAAGACATTGTATCCGATATTAAGGAAGTGATGTTAGAGAGATGAATAGGTAATATCCTTGCCAACAATAAGTGTTTAGTTTTTATTTACTTGTTTCTTGTCCCTCATTGTCATTAGATTGTGAACTTCTATGGAGCTCAGATCATGTTGTTCACTGTAGCTCCTACAACAGAGTCTAGTACATAGTAAATGCTCAATAAAGTTGTTTAATAAATGAACAATTTCATAATATTGTGGAAAATAAGATTCATATACAAATAGCTACAAGCATGACATGAATAATTTTTGTCATATAACCATGTTTTTTATACTTCTATAAAACTGATCTGCCCAAGAAACAACTAAACTAATCCTTCACAGACTTTTTCCCAAAAAAATAGAAGGGGAAGGAACAATTCTTAACTCATTCTGTGACACCAGTATTACTCTGATACCAAAACTAGTGGAAGATATCACAAGAAAAGCAAACTAGACTAATAGGCCTTATGAATATAGATCCCAAAACTCTCAGCATAATGCAAGCAGAGCAAATACAGCAACAAATAAAAAGGATTATACAGCATGACCAAGTGGGCTTTATTCTAGGAAGACAGGTCAGTTCAATGCATAAAAATCGATCAACGGACTATTTCATACAAATAAAATGATTCCTATATGATCTTCTCAGTCATGCAGAAAAGCAGTTGGCAAGATCCAGCAACATCTTTTTGTGATAAAACACAAACACATAAAACAAACTAGTAAGAGAAGGAAACTTCCTGACCTTGATAAAGGTCATCTACAAAAGACCTACTTGCTAACATCATAATGATGATGAAAGATGAAAACCTTTCCATACTTCCTGGCATACACCCAAGACAACTGAAAATATGTTCACACAAAAGTTTGTATATGAATGTTTATAGAAACATTATTTTTAACACCCAAAAAGTGGAAAAGACTCATCAACTGATGAATGAATAAAGAAAATATGGCATATACATACAGTGGAATATTATTTAACCATAAAAGTGAACGAATACTGATACATGTCACAGCATGAATGAACCTTGAAAAACATTGTGTAGTGAAAGAAGCCAGAGACATAAAAGGTCACACATTGTATAAGGAATAAAACAAGACTATCTTCTGTCACTACTTCTGTTCACCATTGCACTGGAGAGTTGATCTAAAGCAAATAAGCAAGCAAAAAATAAAAGGTATCCAATTTCTCATCCTTTCATATGACCCAGTAATTTCCCTACTGGGAATATACCTGGAGGAGCTCAAATCATTCTACAAAAAAGATATCTGCACATGCATGTTTCTTGCAGCACTATTCACAATAGCAAAAACATGGAACCAACCATGCTGTCCATCAAAACTGGACTGGATAAAAAAATGTGGTATTTATATACAATGGAATATTACACAGCCATAAAAAAAGGACAAACATATGGACCTTGCAGCAACCTGGATGGGTTTAGAGTCAATAATACTCAGGGATCTATCACAGAAACAAAGAACAGAGTGTCACATGTTCTCACTCACAAGCAGACCCTGAACATTTGCCATAATACTATAAGAAAGGGATGGCAGCCACAGGATAACACCAGGTGGGGGTGGGGACAAACATCAATAAGGGTACCTGGTCTCAAATCAGGCAAAGTGGGGACCAAAGGGAGGCCCAAACTTTATCTGTATGACGTCCACTTGTATATCTAATCCTGAATTGTACCCCACATCTTTAAAATAAAAAAAAATTTAAAAAGTATTGGATTGGAAAAGACCTAATACTATCTCTATTTGCAAATTACATGATCTTCTTTATTGGAAAGCATTTTTTAAAACCTACAAATCAACTAGCAGAAACAAAAACAAATTTAGTGAGGGTGCAGAGTATAATATCAATACACAAAAATTAGCTGTGTCTCTATGCACTAGCAATAAACAATTTGAAAATGAAATTAAGGGAGCTATTTTATTTACTACAGCATCAAAAAGAATAATATACTTACAAATAAGTTTAACCAAAAAAGTGCAAGACATATACTGAAAACTATAATATGTTGGAAGAAATCAAACAAGACCTAAATAAAAGACATTCTGTGTTCATGGATTAGAAGACTTAGTTCACTTGACCCTTGAACAACATGGGTTTGAATTGCATGGGTCCACTTTTACACAGATATGGTTCAAGAAGAATTGCAGTGAGTTTGACTGCCTTTCCTGCCTCCTCTTCACCTCCTCCACTTCTTTGGCTTCTGCCACCCCTAACACAGCAAGCTTAATCCCTCCTCTCTCTTATTGTCCTCGGTCTACTCAACATGAAGATAAGGAGAATGAAGACCTTTATGATGGTCTGCTTCTACTTAATGAATTGTAAATATATTTTTTCTTCCTTATGATTTTCTTAATTACATTTTCTTTTCTTTGGCTCACATTATTGTAAGAACACAGTATATAATACATATAACATACAAAATATGTGTCAATAAACTGTTTATGGTATCCATAAGGTTTTCCGTCAATAGAAGACTTTTGAAGTAGTAACTTTTGGGGTAGTCAAAAGATACATGAGGATTTTCAACTATGTGGGGTTGGCACCACTAATCCCTGCATTGTTCAAGGGTCAAGATTGGCAGTATTTTCCAAATTGATCTGTGGGTTTAATGGAATTCTTATCAAATCTCAGCTGCCTTTTTCACAGAAATTGACAAGTTGAACAAAAATTTTATATGGAAATGCAAGAGACCCAGAATAGCCAAAACAATCTTGAAAAGGAACAAAGTAGGAACACTCATACTTTCTATTTCAAAACTGACTACAAAGCTACAGCAATCAAGTTTGAGTGGTATTGTCCAACATATAGATGTATGGAATAATATTGATAGTCTAGAAATAAGTTCATACATTTATGGGCAATCAATTGTTGACAAGGGTGGCAAGAAAATCCAATGGGAAAAAAAAGCCTTTTCAACAAGTGACTCTGGGACTACTGTGTATTTTCAGACTAAACAGTAAAGTTGGATCCCTACCTCAAAGTGGATGAATCAAGGACTTAAATGTAAGAGTTAAAAAACTATATGACTTTTAGAAGAAAGCATAGGTATAATTCTTTATGACCTTGAATTACGGATTGGTTTCTTAGACATGACACCAAAAACACAAGTAATAATAGCAATAAATAATGGATTAGACTTTGTCAAAATGTAAAACTTTTGTTAATCAAAGGACACTATCAAGAAAGTAAGGAAATACTCTATACAATAAAAGAAAATATTTTCAAGCTATAAAACTTATAAAGGACTTAGATCTAGAGTTTATGAAGAACACTTAAAGCTCAACAATAAAATTACAAGTAACTCAGTCAAAAGAGGGCAAATGATTTGAATAGACAATTATCCTGAGAAGATATGCAAGTGGACAATAAGCAAATGAATATGTTCAATATCACCAGCCATTAGGGAAATGCAAATAGAATCACAATGATATACCACTTCATACCTACTAGGATGGTTACATCAAAAAAATTTAATTAATAAAAAATAACAAGCCTTAGTGAGGATGTAGAGAGCTGGAATCCTCATACATGGCTTATGGGAAAGAAATATGCTAGCATCACTTGGAAAACAGTTTGTTAGTTCCTCAAAAAGTTAAACATAAGTTACCAAATAACCCAGCAATTCCACTTTCAGGCATATACCCAAGAAAATTGAAAATATGTTCACACAAAAGTTTGTATATGAATGTTTGTAGAAGCATTATTTTTAACAGCCAAAAAGTGGGAAAAACCCAAAAACCCATCAACTGATGAATGAATAAAGTATGGTTTATATATATATATATATGTAATATACATAACAGTAGAATATTATTTACCCATAAAAGTGAATGAATACTGATACATGTTACAACATGGATGAAGCTTGAAAACATTGTGAAGTGAAAGAAGCCAGACATAAAAGGAAACACATTGTATGATTCCAATTACTGTATATGAAACGTCCCAAATAAGCAACTCATAGAAACAAAAGTAGAGTAATGATTGCCAGGGTCTTGGTAGGGAGGAGAATACATGTGATTGCTAATGTTTAAAGTGTTTCCTTTGGGATAATGAAAATTGTCTGGAATTAAATAATGATGATGGTTGCACAACATTGTGAAACTACTAAAAACCACTGAACTGTGCAATTTTAAAGTATGAATTTTATAATATATGAATTATATCTCAATTTAGACAAAAAATGTATTTTTTAAAAACCTCCCCTTTACAATTGTTCCTCTCCTACTTTATAAAAGAATGACATCTCTCATCCATCTTACTCTTTTATGGTGCATTTTCTAGGATGCACTGTCAAATAAGGGATAATTCAGAATATTGCTATCTTTTTTAAAATTTATTTTATCTTAAAGGTGAGGGATACAATTTAGGATTAGTTATATAAAGTGGTCCTTGTACAGGTAAGATTTGGGCCTACCTTTAGTTCCCACTTTTCCTGGTTTGAGATATCTTTATTAATGTTATGTGCCCTTCTTCTTCCCGGCAGTGTCCCACTACTGCCAATTCCTTTCTTATAGAATTATGGTAAATGTTCAGGGTCTGTTTATGAGTGAGAACATATGGTACTCAGTTCTTTATTTCTGTGATAAATTGCTGAGTATAATAGAATCTAAATCCATCCAAGCTGCTGCAAAGTCCATAATTTTGTTCTCCTTTAAGACTGTGTAATATTCCATCATGTACATGCATCACATTTTCTTAGTCCGGTTTTGATGGGCAGCACAGTTAGTTCCATGTTTTTGCTATTTTGACTTTCCATACAATCCAGCAGTTTCCCCTTCTGGGAATATGTCTGGAGGAACTTAAATCACTCTACAAAAAAAAATAAAAAATATATTTGTGTGTGTGTGTGTGTGTGTGTGTGTGCGTGCGCGTGTGTATCTTGATGACCCTAACAAATCCTTCGTTGAAAGTTGATTTCCAAAGTTTCTCTATCAAAGGAATTGTAGGAAGAACTAAGTAAGTTGTTAGATAATAAATACAACAATAAAAACAATTTTTGATGCCATGTCAAAATACAATTTTAGCATAAGTCAAAATGATTTCAAGAAAGTGACACTGTTATTACAAAATTCCTTCTACTCTTACCTACTTGTTATGTAAAAGTTTTCTCAAAATTTACATCTCTAACAATAAAAAGTAGAAATAAGATTTATACTGAAATCTTTCTCATTCTGGTAATAATATTCTTCCACAAACATGAACCAATTAAAAAAAAAACTCTATCCATTTCATTAGGAAGTGTGTTCCAAATAATTTTACTCTTTATTTTTGTAATAATTATTCACACAATAAACTTTGAAATATATTTTTACTATTTTTTATCAATTGAGTATAATAAATATTTGTAATATTAGCTCAATTCATAATAAATATTGTAATGTTTCCAGGCTTATGATTCCAGAAAATAAAAAATTAATAAAAGTTAAATGTATATGTATATTTTTGTGACAGAATTATAATTGAATAATCAATTAAAAACTTGAAATAATAAAATTATTAAAATTCTATGGGTAAATGTAATGTAAATATAAGTTTAAAGAGAGCACTAACAATGTAAAATTCCAACTGTTAAAGTAGATCTTGTTCTTATATTTTTAAATAAAATTTAACTGTTATTATAAATATAAAATAATACAGTAAAAAACATTTTTGACAAACTTTTTATTATAAAAAAATTCAAACATAAAAATAGTCTTGCCTGAGACAAGAGTTTGGGCTAAGACTATATAGGTTTAGAAATTATCATAAGGGCTTGATGTCGGAAGTTGGTTTTAGGAAGTAATCCTAAGAAACAGGAGAAGGAGACCAGAAAGAGTATAACAGGGAAAGAACAAAGCTCTATCTAAGGGTATGGTATCATGCTTATCACACTGAGAAAGTTAGGGGCACAATTCTACTAGGGACTATCTGAGGAGCTGTGTAAGATGGGCTTCAGAATTGTCCAGCAGTTTCTGTCCTCCCTGAGTCAAGAACTGTCCCAAGAAGTGTTAACTCCCTCTCATTGCTGAATAGCATTTCTGTATCAGAATAACGTAGGAGGTTCCTAGAGATGTCCCACAAAAATAAACAATAACAATAAACACAACAAAAATGAAAAAAATCACCTCTCAAGTAGATACTTGAAAAGGAATAGATAGAAAAAACAGAGTGATATAGACCACATTCCCATTTTTCTGTCTCAAAAAGCAATTAAATGTGTTTCTCATAAATGTTTATTTTTAGTCTAGTTTTAATATTTAGAAACTGTTATCCAAATATTAGGATTTTGCATTTTAAATAGTAATACTTTTTTTCTATTCTTTTTTGTTGTTGTTACCTACGTAGGATGCCTTTTAACCTTCGAGTTCTGATTTGAAGCAACATCTCTGTGCGTATGTAACTAAAAATACAATATAATCAAAGTAATTTTTAATGAATTGTGATACATTCTGGAATTTTCTGGTGTCTTTGTTGATATACATCTGAGTTTTGCTTTCCATATCAGGCTTCCCTCTGGAGATACATTCATCGACCTATTAGGGATGAGAGCATGTATTTAATCCAAGTTTAGACCCCACTAATACTCCGTAGGTATAGGGTTACAAACCAACTTGAATCTTTTGGTGTTCAACTTTGTTTATTCTTGGCAAAGCTCAAAAAACTTAACGGGACTCAAAAGATTTCTTGGACGTGGGCTTTAAGAAAAAGTATTTTGATGAATAAAGCACAAATGAACCAGAACTCATATGGATCAAATTTTCCTCAAAATGCACATGGGTTTAATAATTAATGGAAAAAGTGCTTCTAGCATGCATTTTGGGTTTTATCAAACCCCAAATATTTGGAAAAAAAATAGTTTGATAGGCTCAAAGAACCCAAACCCTGATTTGATGCACCCACAATAATATCCCTTGATGTTGAATAAAAATGAGAACTATTTAGGTGTAATAGAAAGCAGATACAGAACTTGTTCAAAAATTATGTGAATGAAAGAAAATAACATAATGCTACAAAGTTCATCTTTGTTCATATGTGTTTTCTTAAATTCTTCTTTTGAGAATTTCCAACAATCTCTTAACTATATTCTAGCTCAGCATATTAAGAGTTTTGAAAGAAATTATTGATTGCAGTTGAAAAAGTAAAAAAGAAAAACTGAATGAAATCCTTTGAGATGCATAATGTGTCATGAAATTTTTAAGTTATTTGCCAATGTTTCTGCCAGCATCAATAAATCCCTAAAATTACAGGATAAACAGTGTTAATTAAAGAATGGTACTATGTATTTAGAAGTTTCTGGAAGTTGTGTTTTTGAATTCACAAAAAAATTGATTTTTACCTCTTTTCCACGAAAACTATTACATTCAGTTATAGGGGCATTTTCTCAGCAGAGCCTAAATATTTAGACTTTATGTACATTTAGTATGTTTGTATCTCAAGGAACAATCATAACTTTGAAAAACAATTATCCAATTTCTGTTGAGTACATGCACCCTCTACAAATATTGAATCAATCATAAAAAATAACATTGTGTTTTCTTTATATAAGCTTGAGAACTACTATAGATAATAATCATCAATGCATTTTTCAGACAATGAATGTGGAAATGTAACATCACTTTCAGTTAAATATGAGTAGGATAAGTCAGAACAATAAAACTAATTCTGAGTAAGCTCATCCTTAACCCCCTAAGAAGCTATTGAATTTTGTCTTACAATTATTTTATGTTCAGTTTAAATTCCACACAAAATAATATGACCTCTCCTTTTTGTTCATAATTGTACATCCATAAAAAGTGACATAAAGGGAATAATTTAATGTTACATCAAAATTCTCTGAACTGGAAGAACTTTCTAAACAGACAAAGTACATTCATTACTAAAAAATAAATAAATGGAAATATAAGGGTTTTGTCATTATTATTTAAAAAAATAAAAAGTAGTGAGAAGGAAAAAAAAATTGCCATTTTTCTTAATAGAAGCAAACCTTGGTGTCTTGTAAAGGATTCATATTTGAGTATTTTTCTGCCACTTTTTCTGGTGTGTAGGCCAAGCCAGCTGCGATGGGCCTTAAAAAGAAATCCCTCAGAAAATATTTCTCTAAAGATGGAGGAAGGGCCAGACTCCATGAATAGGGTAACACTGTGTTCCAACCAAAAACAGTTGCTTGGAACCATTTATGGATGAGTCATAAATGGAATTGAATGTTATCACCACTCTAGCTATTCTTTCTCCTGATGCTCCTGCAGACACACACACACACACACACACACACACACACACACACACACACACAAACTATTGTAGAAGCAGTCATGCAGATTGCCAGAAACCCAGCAAAGCCTTATAAATGATATGACCCCTTATGATAGGCATTTATTTATATTCAGTGAAGTAGATTACTGACAATTTGGCCATTAATTTGCTGTTTATAAATCGTATTTTCCATAGTAGTAACCACAAGATTTTGACATTCACAGTCGTGTTGAAAGAAACAAGTTTATTAAAGAAGGCGACAGAAAAAAAGACTGGTCCTTTAAAGTTCACCAAATTGCACATGTCAGCCACTAAGTAAAATTCTGTGCTTGAGAAATAGCAAAACGCTAGTCTAGTGTAAGGGAAAGGAAAGGGAACATACCCTGTGTATTCACTTCCCATGTGAAAGGAAATCAGACCGCCAAGAAAAGTCTAAGTACTCCAACCCCTAAAGAAACATAATCCGGAGTTTATATCAGATGGTTTATGGGAGTTTATTGGAATATACAACAGGGTTCATGTCGTGTGTCACGAGGTGAAGCCTGTTCGTTGGTGATTTACAAGCCGCATGTGCCGGCGTTACTGTAATTTATAGAACGCAGATGGTCCTGGGGTGCCCCGCTGACTTGTAGCTGAATCAGGACCTAAGCCCCGTGTGTCATCTGCTCTGGGTACCTCAAGCTCACTTCCCAAAATTACGCATCGACATATTTCTGTTCTGAACTGGAAGATTCCAGAGACCCTTACTTTGTAATAAATGCAGCTTAAAAATGTGTGACTGTGGAGATGTGGAAAAATATTTAGGTTAGAAGGACACATGATTTTTCCCCCTCTGCTCAAAGAAAGGTGCTCTCAGTCTCTTAACTTCCTTTGGGTATTTTTAATCAATAGATTTGTCACTATTATATTGATAATAGAGAAATGAGATATTGCATTCCTTTTTCTAACACTGTTTTTTATTTTATTTTTTAATTGGCATAATTGTGAATATTTATGGATTATGTAGTGATATTTTGATACATGTAATGTATAGAGATCAGATCAGGGTAATTAACATATCCATCATCTCAACCATTTATCATTTCTTTGTACTGGTAACATTCAATACCCTCTTTCTAGCTATTTGAAACTATATGATGTATTTTTAACCATAGTCATCCTGCAGTGCTACAGAACACTAGAACTTATCCCTCCTATCTCACTGCAATTGTGTATCCTTTAACAACTTTCTCCTTATTCTCCTCTTTCCCCTACTCTTTGCAGCATCTGATATCCTAGGTCTACTTATTACTCTTATGAGATCAGCTTTTTTTAGCCTCCACATATGAGTGAGAAAAAGCAGTGCATAACTTTCTGTTTCTGGCTTATTTCGCACAATGTCCTCCAGTTTCATCTATGTTGCCAGAAATGACAGAATTTCATTCTTTTTTGTGACGGAGTAATATTTCACTGTGTTTACATACCACATTTTCTTCATCCATCCTAGACATCTAGGTTAATTCCACGTCTTCACTCTTGTGAATAGTACTGTAATAACACGAGGGTGCTGATGTCTCTTCACCATGCTGATTTCCTTTCCTTTGGATGAATACCCAGTGGTAGGGTTGCTGGATTATCTGGCAGTTCTATGTGTAGTTTTTTTGAGGGACCTCCATACTGTTCTGCACAGCATCTGTTCTAGTTTACATTCCCATCAACAGTGTATAACACTTCCCTTTTCTCTGCAACCTCACCAGTATTTGTTAATTTTTTTTGTCTTTTTGATAATAGCCATGCCAGTTGAGGTGAGATAATACCACATTGTAGTTTTGATTTGTATTATCCTGATAATTAGTGATGCTGAGCGTTTTTAAAATATATTTGTTGGCCATTTGTATATCTTCTGTTGAGAAATGTCTGCTCAGATTATTTGCCATTTTTAAAATGGATTTTTTTTATGTTGAGATATTTGCATTCCTTATATATTCTAGATATTAATCCCTTGTTGGATAAAAAGTTTATAAATATGTTCCCCAGTAAGTAAGCTGCCTTTTCGCTCTGCTGACTGCATTCTTTTTTGAATATTTCAAAATAACGTAGTTTTGCTACCTCCCCCCACCAAAAAGAAAAAAAAAATCCTTAAAAAGGAAAAGAGAAAGACTAGGTTGTTTTAACATTTTTTGCCTGTTTAGATATAAAGTACCAAAAAGCCTTCATCTCTAGCCACCTTGAAAACTATTATATAATTGTACCTTTATTACAAACTTTTTATAACTCTCAAAGGATGTGGTTCAGAAAGATAGGGTAATAATGTGAGATGGATGTTTACAGAATTAAATGTAAACGGATTGACCTTTTTCAAAAGATTGTTTTATCAACACTTTAATTCACAAATTAAGGCACACTTGTTGGTTTTGAACTCGCTTTCAGTACCTTTATTTGAAGTTTCTAGCACAACTCGTTTTGGTGCTCATATATTTCATGGTGCGTTTGAACTGCTGTTGGCCAAGGGGCAGTTAGAGAAGAAAGGACCCTTGAAGCTCCAATTGTGCTGTTCAGACATCTCCCTTTGAGTCATTTATTGAGAAATTGAGTTGAACAATCCGGCAATCACAAACATATGTCTTAATAACATGTTCCAGCACCCTTGCACATTGCCACCAAGTGCTCCTATTTCTCCCTGCTGGCTAGCCTTTGCAACTCCCAGGAAGGCAGAAAGGACAAGAAAAGATGTATCTAGTGCATCATTTCATAACTTAACAGGATACTCAGTACCTCATCTCTAGACCAGCACTACCCAAAAGAAATATAACGTGAACCACATATTCTACATGTTCTAGTAGCTGCCCTTTAAAAAGGTGAAATTAAATTAAATATATATGTTTGCACAACCTAATGGTTGGGTTGGTTGACACAATCCAATATATCCAAAATAATATCACTTGTCAAGCAATCAACATAAAAAGTATCATTGAGATTTTTTTACATTCTGTTTTTGCACCATGTCTTCAATATCTGACATGTATTTCAAACTTAACAGCACATCTTCATTCACACTGACCACAGTGTGAGTGCTCTATGGTCACATGTGGGCTGGTGGCTACCATATTGGGTGTAGCATTTCTAGAATGTTTCTCCCCTCTTCTTAACTGATCTAGAAAACTTGAAAGAGTTTTCGTGTAGCCTTTTCCATAAGTAGCTATTCATACAAGTTTTAATACATTTAAAACATAGATGTATGTAGTGTGTATGCATAGATTGTTTTTCTGATCAAGCAAAGGAAAATAAAAAGTCCAAGAGGAGAAACAGAAGGAGAGCTGTAATGGAAATAAAATTGACAGCCTCTCAAAACTCAGGTGGCACTTTCCTTTTCCAGTTAATTACGGTTTTAATTACATGGCTTCTTGCGACTCCTTGATACCTAATAAACCAGACTCTGTGGGGCAGCCAAGTTGGGTTTTGCTTGAACTGCAGGTGTAAGACTCAGCATGAAACATAAATCAACTTCTTAAACATGTTCCCAGGGTGTGTTCAAGCTTTTTCTTCCTGTTTGCTTGTAAAATCACATCTTTTCACCATTGTTGGTAGAGGAATGATTGAAGCAGCTACGGGTTGAATAATAGCTTTCTGCTTTTGACTCACTTGGCCTGGCATAAAACATTTTGCCTCAGATGAAATAGAATAGCTGAGTACAAGATGTGGGTTTTTATTTTTTTTCTCTTTTAATCTTATGAATATTATATAATCTTAGATATTGACCATTTCATTTAGAAAAATAAATACCTGTTGGGGAAAACAAAAATGAAGGCCCTGGGAATATATTGGGATTTCTGGCTTGAGTATCTGGAACCCATAAGACGATGGGGGATGCACTTATTCCAAGAAAACGCTGTACGTGGTCAATCAAGTTCAAACATGGGGTAGAGGGTGTAGCGACTTTGCACGCATGGTGGCATGGGGGCTCTACAGCAACAGAAGTCAGGGAGGGAGAAAAACCTTCCCAAAGTTCTCATTGGCTGAAAACCCAGCAGCATCTGATGGCATTATGAGCAGCTTGCGATTTAGCCTCAGCAGCAGGAAAATCTGCAGTTGATCAGCTCTGCCATAACTAGTAAATGTCACCATGGTAAATGTGGATTTCAATGGAAGGTTTTGCAGTGCCTAGTGATAATTCTGCCTGTTCTCCTCCCTTCCCTCCTTCATCCATAAAGAGAAAGTGCAACATATGGTATTTGCATGTTATCACAAAATATGAGATACTGGGTGAAATAAATTACGTGTGAAGGGGGTTTAGCCCATAATTTCCAGTAATTTTGAAAACATGAAAATGGCTTTTGAAGTAAAAAAGAAGACCTTTCTCCTTGGGGAGAACTTCAAAACACATCACATGTTATATAAACACAAATGCATTTACCTTGCCCGGGCCTCCCTTTTTTCTCCTTGGAATCCTGGCTAATTGTCAATGATGTCTGTGTTCTAACAAGAGGTTTCTTTCTCAGACGTGAATTATTTGAATTCAAGCTCTCTAATAGTGAAGTTCTGCTGTGAGTAAAAAAGTGTGCAGGAGAGAGCAGGCGGGGGAGGGTTGGGAAGGGAAGGAAGTTGTCACATATGAATCACCATCTTTTTATGAAAGAAGATTCAGAGTTCCTTCCTGATCTGTTGCTCCTCCCAGGTTCTCATCGGTAATGCTAAGTCCTAAAAAAAAAGTCTTTCTTGTCTCCAGAAATCTCTATTTGTTCCGCTTCTCCATTAACTTCCACAGCCGTGTGCAGATGACTGAAGTTGCCCAGGCTCAAATCTAAAGACCAGGAGAGAAGAGATGATGAAACCCTTGGAAAACCCTCCTGTCTAGATCTGACTGGCCCCCTGACCATCATTGTATTCTGGAAAATTATGCCCAGGATGTGTGCATAATAACTCCGGGCAGGCACTTTTATTTTTGTATTAGCAATGAAGAACTAGAAGCTGACATTCATAGGAAATTCTTTCGACTTCAGCCATAAGTTGGTGGATATAAGTGTTCACAAGCATCCTTTATTTAAAATAAATGCTGATGACTGTGCACAACAGCTAATTCATAAGTATTTGCTGTGTCTGCTCTACTGTAAACTCCGGGAGACTGGTAAATTGCCCTGAGCTCCCAGCCCAGGGCCTGGTATACAGCTGGTGCTCATTTTACGGATTAGAAAACTGAGGCTCAGAGAAAGGAAATATCTTGCCTAAGATCAATGCCAAATGTATCTTCCCTCAGGTAGTGGGTTGAGGGTAGAGGGGAGTATAAAAAAGGAGGAGAAAGGTGATCATCAAGAAAAATGTCCCATAACAATCACCAGCAACTGGAAAATCTTTGAGCATTTAGAAGACCATTTTTCAGTTATCCTGCATAATTATGTGATGAACATCATTTGACAGGTGAGAAAACTGAGGCTCAAAAAATAAAATGTTTTGCCTAAGGTCATAATGCCAAGAAATAAAAACCCAAGATTGATGCCCAAGCTCTGAAGCCAAGAATATCAAGTCCCTTTTAAGTGGTATTTTTAAGTGAAAATGTAGTATATGTGATAGTTCTTTTAAAATATCAATTAGTAAAAAAAAATCAATTCTTAAAAATGTCTTTGTCTCAATCACAAATCAAATTTTCTTTCCCAAGGTGATTGTCAATAGACTCTTTAGTACTGTTAAAGAAATACAAGCGTATCTATAAACATACACAAGCAAGCAAGCGCGCACACACACACACACACACACACACACACACACACACAAAATTAGGGGCATAATACCATGTTCTTCTAAGCATAGCTTTCTTCACACAACGTGTAGCCTGATACACACTTAAAGAAAGATCCTCATCATATATGAAGCTATGTCATATTCTTTAATGTTGCAAATATAGCTTACTACTTCCTTCTTGGTAGAAATTTAAGTTGCTTCTAGGCATTTGTCATTTTAAACAATGCTGAAATGAATATCCATATACATAACAACAGTCATTCATTGTCTTACTGGATTTCTAGTAACTAACTAGTTGTCTACTGTTGCTTTCAATGACGCACTGGGCTGAGGTGGAAGGTGCAGTTACAAGACTGCCACTCACTAGTTGTGTGACTTCTCCGGATGTAAAATTAGAAAGTGGGGAAAAAAAGCTCAAGAGGTAAGCTTGTACAGTGTGGGAAAAAGAGAGTCAGTGTGGCATTAAGACGCTTAGGTTCTGGTCCTAAGTGTACCTAAAACAAGATCTGTGATACAATATTTAAGATAGCTTCTCAAAGTCTAGATGAACTTTAAGACCTGCTCCTTTCCAAAATTGTCACAGGGAAATCATAACCAACCCCAGTCATTAGATTTGCTGGTAGTGTTTTAAGTGTAAATAATACTGTAATTGATGCCATGGTCTTTTCCTCATCACCCAAGTCTCCCTTTCTGAGATATCCACATTCTCCTTTGCACCCCCTATGTTTTGAGAGTAGCTGACATTGAGGTGGTGCTTATGAATAAGGCCTAGATTTATCAATATAATCCCTTTCCCTGGTCAGAGTTTTTGGATCTGGTATCAAAACAAAGACCAAGTTGGATCAAATAGACGCAAGGGCTTTCTGGGAATGGAGATTTCTCACTTTTTTGAGAGACTCCTAGAGGGGAGAACATGTGGATCTGGGAAGTGTTTATGGCCGTCTCTCAACCACAAGTAATCACACTTACTGAAGCCAGTCTTTGGATAAAGTTAACTCTGGAAAAAAGTACAGATAAAGGAAGGTGAGTGGTCCCTGGTGATATTATTAACCAATGAAGCAAACCAATCCCGAGGCCTGCCTGACTCTGTTTCCTGTTCATGTGACATGTGAGCCTCTATATAGTTTAAGTCTTTAAAGTTAAGTTTGAGTGAGATTTTTCTGTTACGTGCAATCACAGGCATATTAAGAGGCATGGAATTCGCTATTAAGATAGATACTCATGTGGATATACAGTTTATTGATGCTTATTGAGTACAGGCTGGGTAGTGTACTAAGTGTTTTATAAGCATTACTCCCTTTAATTATTATCACAACCCAGAAAAATAGATACTACAATACACATCTGGTGGATGAAAAAGCAAAATTTTAGTAACTATTCAGGCAATGCAGCTAATCAGCAGGGGACGTGGAATTGCATAGTCCCAAAGTGCTTGACTAAAACCATCTATATCCTTCAGTCATGAATGGTACAAACATGTTTATTCAGTTCTCCACCATTCTAAGCAGCATTGGGAAGGGTAAGGTGCCCTCAGAGGTGTCCTGTAGTCAGAACCCTTCTCCTGTGGAAGAACGCGGCCCTAAATGGCCTTACCCCAAAAATAAAGAAACTGCCTCTGACTGGCTGGCTACATTCTGACCTCCTGAACTACACACTTACTGAATTTGTGTCCCACTCATTTGCTGCTGGATACTCATTTAAGTTAAATTGTTTATTGGTAAATATATTTTCATGATATACTTTCCCCAAGAGCATATTTGTATTTTACCAGAAGTTCCTGAAGTTTTCACCCAAAGGAAAAACTAAGAACAGCCCAGGTCCCAGGTAGGCACTCCAGGTACCAGACTTACTGGGAAATACGTGATTTTCAGATAGCTCTACTTGGGGGATGACATTTACCACTGGCAGGATTTTAAAGACAGCAAATTCACAATTTATTAACTGAAAATTGATAAGTTCATTTAAAGTCTGGCAGCAATACAAATAATAGCTAATCTAAAAAGATAAAAAGCAATTTGTAAAAGAATCACAATTCCACTAACATGTCAGAAGTAGTTAACCCTTCATTGGGCATAAATGTGTCAGATTATTTACAAAAAATAAACAAAAAATATGACCACATACACACACATATATGATAACAGCAGCCTTTTTTTCCTGATTAACTGATCAATTCATAGACAAAGCTCAGATTAATCACACTGTCCATTCCTTTGTTTTCATCTTTTACAGCTTAAATACATTTAGATTAAGTCCCTTCATGTAACATTCCCACTACTGTGTTTTATTTATATAAGCTGAAGGAAGGAAAGAAGGAATGAATAAAGTGAAGCAAGGAGAAAGGGAGGGATGCAAAAGAGGGCAAATAATCTAGTTAAAGCGTTTAAACATACTTTTAGAATAAACATTAAAATTTCAATTACATTTATTAATTTTCTACCATGTTTATACTACAGTGTTTTATTATGTTGGTTACTGGGAAGAAATTAAAGGACCTCACCAATAATTAATTAATTGTGCAATCAAAATCACACACCTGAATCTTCCACAAATGTTTAAACAAATCATTTTTAAGAGAATTAGTATGTAGTTGCTTTCCCAGATGTTTCAAAGGCAAACAAAATGTGTTAATCAGCATGCTTTAAGACTTGAACTATATTTAAGTCTCCCCCTTATAATTTTGGCTTTTATTTCCTACTCTAAATCCCTTGGATAAAAAAAGGTCAAAATCTGGCTTGGTACCAACAATTAACATTGGAAGAAAGTAAATACATGTTTTGCAAATCAATAACTAAATTTAAACTGCAAATAGGCTAGGTATTACTTGCATGGATTGGGATAATCTATCAAACTAAAAATTAGAAGAAAATCAACCTGCTGAAATAACAATGAACACACATTTTTAAATAACTAAAAAAACTTTTGAACATGTATTATCTCAAGTAATCCTCACAATGGCTCTGTGGGGAAAGTACCATTTATTATTGCCATTTGCATCTAAGGAAACAAAGAGATTGCTTACATTTTCACTGCTAGTGAGTTGCAGAAATAGGTAATATTGGAATCTAAAAACTCTGAGCTGGGTACCGTGGCTCAAACCTGCAATCCCACCACTTTGGAAGGCAGAGGCAAGAGAATTGCCTGAGCTCAGGGCTTCAAGATAAGCCTGAGCAGCATGGTGAGACCTCATCTCTACAATAAGTCAAAAAACAAGCCAGATGTGGTGGCATGTGCCTGTGGTTCCAACTATTTGGAAGGCTGAGGCGAAAGGATCATCTCAGCCCAGTAGGTCAAGGCTGCAGTGGCCGTTAATGTGCCACTACACTTCAGCCTGGGCGGCAGAGTGAGACTCCGACTGAAAAAATAAAATAAAACAAAATAAAAACTCTGGATCCCAAGCATGCACTTTTTATTACACAATTCTTCCTTCCAAGACGTAAGGATTTTGATAATTCAGAAAATAGCCTAAGAAAGAGATGTCAAGGAAGACAAACAGAGAATGTTCTTATGAAGTGGAAAGAGTCTGTAAGAAATTATTTGATGAGCCTATGGAAACCCAGTGAACATGTGTTTACAGTAACATGGGGAGGATGAAAAGCTATGAAGCTTTGAAAAAAAGATTTATTTTTTGGTGAAACACACTGAGACTGCCCCACATTAGCAAAAAGTACTGGATGGCATGACTCAGTGAAGGAAAAAGATCAGCAGAATGAGGTCTGTGGTCCAGCATTCTGAAGAGCCACCAAGTGCTGGAACTGAAGATGAGCAAATGTGGAAGGAGCTTCCTTGACTTACAGCAATGCAGGAAGGGTTACTTACTCCCAGCAGCATCTCATTAAGAGGAGGAATAATCAGGTGTTCATCAAAACAGAAGTTGCTTAACAATTACAATAAGTCCTCACTTTACATCATAGGTTCTTGGAAACATCAACTTTAAACAAAACCAATTTTGCAATAGATTAATTGCTATAAACAGGAATTAAGTTCTTACAGCATATTTTTTGGTCACAAAAACATCACCAAACTTAAATAAAGACCAAACCACTTAATGTCAAACATTGAAATGCATGTGAGCTATATATACATCTAAGAAAGATTAATTTTTTTAAAAAAGTAAAAATGATACTCCATTTTTATTGAATCAGTGAGTGACAGCGGTCACAGTGGTGGGTTAGATCAAGAAATAAGTGCCTGCAAAGTGAAAATTGTAAGGAGCACCCCCTACCATCATGCTGTTCAAAAACAAATAACAAACCTGGCAGGCTTGCTGACTGCTTTTCTTTTTTTCTTTCTTTCTTTTTTTTTTGAGTTGGAGTCTCACTCCGTCGCCCAGACTGGAGTGCAGTGGCATGCTCACGGCCACCACAGTGTGGACCAACTGAGCTCCGGCGATCCTTCCACCTCAGCCTTACAAGTAGCCGGAACTATAGGTGCACACTACCATGCCCGACTAATTTTTTATTTTATTGTAAAATTTTTTATTTATTTTATTGTAGAGATGAGGTCTCACCAGTAGACCTGACATGTACGTCTTTGGGATGTTGGAGGAAACCAGGATACCAGAAGAAAACCCAAACAGACATGGGGAGACAATGCAAATACCACATAAGGCAGTAATCAATTTTTTTCTCATAAACATTATAACAAAACAAAATTGAATGAAACAGTGTTATTCGAGGACCTACTGTACAGACATACCTCTGAGATACTGCAGGTTCACTTCCAGACGACAGCAATAAAATGAATGTCATAATAAAATGAGTCATACAAAGTTCTGGTTTCCCAGTGCATATAAAAGTTATGTTTATTCTGTACTGTAGCCTATTAAGTGTGCAATGGCATCATATCTTAAACAATGTACATACTTTAATTTTAAAATACTTTACTGCTAAAAAATACTAATGATCATCTGAGCTTTAGCAAGTAATTTTTTGCTAGTAAAGGCTCCTGCTTCTATGTTGATGGCTGCTGACTGATTATAGTGTTAGTTGCTGAAAGTTAGGGTGGCCATGGCAATTTCTTAATATGAGACAAAAAGGAGTCTTTCAGGAAATGCTGCTTGATACCATTTTACCCACAGTAGAATTTTATTCAAAATTGGAGACACCCTTTCCAAATCCTGCCACTCCTTTATCAATGAAGTTTATGTACTGTTCTAAATCTTTGACTGTAATTTCAACAATATTCACAAAATCTCTACCCAGAATAGATTCCATCTCAAGAAACCACTTTCTTGGCTCATACATAAGAAGCAACTCCTCATCCATTCAGGTTTTATCATGAGATTGCAGCAATTCAGTCTCATCTTCAGGCTCCACTTCTAACTCTAGTTATCTTGCTATTTCCACCACATCTGCAGTTACTTACTCCACTGAAGCCTTGAACCCCTCAAAGTCATTCCTGAAGGTTGGAATCAACTTCTTCCAAATTCTTGTTAACATTGATATTTTGACCTAGTCCCATGAATCGTGAATGTTCTTAATGATATCTAGAATGCCAAACACTTTCCAGAAGATTTTCAATTTACTTTGTCTGGATCCATCAGAGTAATCACTATCTATGGCAGATACAGCCTTACAAAATGTATTTCTTAAGTAATAAGTCCTGCAAGTTGAAAACACTCTTGATCCATGAGCTGTAGAATGACTGCTGTATTAGCAAGCATGAAAACAACTTTCGTCTCCTCATATATATCCACCAGAGCTCTTGGGTAACCAGGTGTATTGTCAGTGAACAGTAATATTTTGAATGGAATCTTTTTTTCTGAGTAGTTGTCTCAACAGTGGGCTTCAAATATTGTAATCCATGCTGTAAGGAGTTGTGCTATCATCTAGGTTTTGATGTTCCATTTCCAGAGCACAGACAGGGTAGGTAGACTGAGCATAATTCTGAAGGGCCCTAGGATGCTCAGAATGGTAGATGAGAACTTGCTTCAACTTCAAATCATCAGCTGCAGTAGCCCTTAGCAAAAGAGTCAGCCTATCCTCCGAAGCTCTTAAGCCAAAGATTGACTTCTCCTTTCTAGCTATGAAAGTCCAGAATGGCATCTCCTTCCAATAGAAGGCTGCTTAGTCTACATGGAAAATCTGTTGTGTATTGTTGCTATGTTAATCAATGATCTTAGCTAGATCTTCTGGATGCCTTGCTGCCCCTTCTCCATCAGCACGTGCTGCTTCACCTTGCACTTTTATGTTTGGGGGATGGCTTCTTTCCTTAAACCTCTACTGGCCAGCCTCTACTCTCTCCAAACTTTTATTCACCTTCCCCACCTCACTCAGTCTTAACAGAATTGAGGAGAGTTAGCGCCTTTCTCTGGATTAAGCATTGGCTTACGAGAATGTTGTGGTTTGTTTGATCTTTTATCCAGGCCTCTAAAAATTTCTCCATATCAGCGATAAGGCTGTTTCGCTTTCTTATCCATCCCATATGATCACTGGGGTGGTACTTTTAATTTTCTTCAATACATTTTCCCTTGCATTCACAACTTGGCTAACTGCTTGTTGCAAGAAACCTGGCCTATGGCCCATCTCTGCTTTTGACACGCCTTCTTTACTAGGTTTAATCATTTCTAGCTTTTGATTTAAAGTGAGAAGCATGTGACTCTTCCTTTCATTTGAACACTTAGAGGCCACTGTAGTGTTATTAACTACCCTAATTTCAATACTGTTGTGTCCCAGGAACTAGAGAAGACTGAAGAGAGGAAGAGAGATGGGGGAACAGCCAGTCAGTGGCACAGTCAGCACGCACACATTTATCATGTACCAAAACAAATACAATATTCATATTAAGCACCACTGATTAGAGATTACTATAACATATAGAATAATAATGAAAAAGTTTGAAATGCTTTGAGAGTTATCAAACTGTGACAAAGAGACATGGAGTGAGCACATGCTATTGCAAATGGTTCTGATAGACTTCCTCAAAACAGGGTTGCACAACCCTTCAATTTGTAAAAACTCAATATCTATGAAGTACAATAAAGTGAAGCACAATAACGTGAAGTATGCCTATATTAGGAACAAGAAAACAATCTACATAAGAGCCCAGTGGTCTCCCCTGCATCAGTTTTCTACTTTAATTAGGCACACAAGCCCACACTAGACCATCTCAAGAAAGAAAAGAACCCAACAAGGAAACAAAACCAAACAAAAAAGCAGGTACTAGCTAGACATTCTTCTATCAGAACTGCAACACGGAAGTGGAGGATTAGTGGACTAAGATCTCACCCTCAGAGGCTCCAGGGAACTTTCTTATCAAGAAACCATGGGTCCAAAATTAAAACCCAAATTTGCTTACACATTGCGAAAACATTCAGAGCCATGAATCCTATTGTCTTGTCCATCAAATTAACAAAGAAATTATTGAGTAATCTGATAAGAAGATCTAGGGGGGGAAGAATCACACTTGAAGGTAGAATACTTTTTCACATATTTCTAAATGCTCTCACAAGCATTTCCTCCATACATATTACTCACCTCCCTGCAAAGTTAAAATAGTCCATGATTACAGATATAATTATTATTCTTTAAATGTTACAAAGAGTCTGGTGATCTCACCAAAGAAAGTCACATCGGAGTTAACAGGCAAAGAAAATATTAGAGAAACCAATGCCACAAATTCTGATGCTTCTGCCTGGGATAGCAGCCACTACCATACCCAGGCTGTCACCCAAAGGAATTCAGGCCCAGAGAGATGAGCCCTACTTACAGAAGTGGACATTCCAAGCATGCCCCCCAAACAAGTACATAGTAGCACTGAACTAAACAGAACACACAAAAAAAGTGGTCTGTATAGCCCTGGTATTTTATTTTCATTTTCAATGTGACTGCCCATTTTTCTATGGAGTGGTAACTCAGAAGTCCTTAATTTGATTTATAAATTATTTTAATTGAACTACTATTTTCTAATGTCTGCAAACTTCATTGCCTAATGACAACCACTATGGGCAAAAACATTCTGTGAAATACCTTCTTACGCTCCTCCTCTGGGGGCCTCCAGTTTGTAGAAAATGCAGCACTCAGGTTTAGAGGCAACAATTTCCAAATGCTTCCATTTTGGGCAAAGTTATCACTAAGCGAACTGTGAGTTCTAGTTTAGAGCATCACAGAGTCAATATTTTGTGTATGATCAGAAATCAATAATACATTTAGGAGTGGAGATAGCAGGTAGACTTTTACAGAAGAGATTATAAATAGGCATCAAGCTTCCTTTTTAAAAAATTCATCTTTTTAGAATAATGAATTAAACACCAAAGAAGTGAGATGTAGAATTCTTTGAGAGCACAAGTATAAAGAAAATCATATAGCTGTAGAGATGCTGTTAATGTGTACAGCCATAATAGTGCCGCTGAAGAGTAAGGAAAGTATTTACAGTAAAGACAAGGAGGGGAAGATCTAAGGCATTTGGTAGGCATTGGTAACAATTATTTGAAAGAGTAATAAATGCCTTAGAACATCTAAAGAGAATTATAAAAGATTTTGTCAGACTCAAAGGGAGAGAGACCTCCACAGGCGGAGTAGTTGTTGAGAAGGCAGAGCAGAGCAACATGATAGGGAGCGCCAGCTGCTTCTCCACCCTCCTCTCCATGGCTTTCATCAGGCCTTTGAGGACTCACTTTGAGGCAATGTGACCTCCTTGGCCCCTCAGTGTACATGCTGCTTAGACAAAGTCTTATATGTGAAGCAAATATGGCAAAAAGAGAGATAGTCAGCTGAGTTGGGAGAATGAAATGCAGACCTCTAGACAAACCTAAATGACTTAGGCTGAAGAACAGAAGATAAGGAAATGGACGGACACTTCGCCCTCGTTTGGGTCTCTCCTTGAGCCGGGGGGACATGTGACGTGTGTGGTTTACAGGACCCAAGCTCACAGGGGTCCAGAGTTTCCTTTAATACTTTGCTGATGCCATCTTGGAATCCTAAGTAATTTTTGAGTGTGGGGCCTCACATTTTCATTTTTCACTGAGCCCCACAAATCAGGTAGCTGGTGCTGCTCTCATGACAGGGCAGCATATGGTGTCTGGGGCCTATGACAATACCCAAAGCTGGGGGCTTCTGACGCATGACTGAACTGCAGGCACAAAGAAATACAGAGGAAGTGGAGGTGGATAATATTCTTGACAAAGTAAGAAATTCAAAGAGATGTAATTCTTTTTCCTACTGGGTAATAGCTTGACCAATTTATTTTCTATTCTTTACCAGCATTACAACTTTTTTAAAAAGTCATTTGATCTGTGGTCTGACCCAGTGCAGTTTAAGAGACAGGGTTGTAATCACCAGGCCAACAAGAGAAAAAAACTCCCCATCAACTCGACCGGATTCAATATGCCTTAATCTCCCTGGGAGGGAAATCTTTGTCAGACCCCGAGGTTCTGCCGTGGTGATTGTTTTAGAAGGGGCCTGGCAGGTTCACTGAATTGTAGACAAACAGCACTGAACTGGCTGGCTACAGGGCCAGGTAGAATATTTCATATTGAAGGAAGCATGTGAGAAGTTGGTCTGAAGATGCTGAAGGATAGATTATTTCTTGACTGCTGAAGATTCAGATCTTGTTTCATTCAGATCCTTGCCTGGGCAACCTCCGGCGATGTCTTCACAAAAGAGCACACTGCTTCTGTAGCACAGAAGGTCTGCATAAATATATTATGTTTCAATAAATAAGTAATATAATTAACAGTAATCTTTTCCATATCCCAAATTCAGCACTAAAATTAAACAAGCCCGCACATATTCCAGAGACAATAACCAAAGAGGAGGGGGGCTAAGAAACAGATGAAAACAATATAAAGACATGCAAAACTGCTATTAGCTTGGGATAGATAAAAGAATTTCAAAATTATAGCTTTTGGTAATGTTTAAGTGGAGAGTCTGGTAATCTGGGTGCAATTGTACTTGGGGGCATTTCTTCTTTGTAAAAGAAAATAGATTAAGAAAAAAAAAATAGAGTTGCTAAGCCCACCACCAGAAAACAAGTCTTCAGAGGAAGGCTCTAGACCTTTGGAACAATGTATAAAACATATCACAGCAAGGCTGCAAAGTTAGGATACTGAGCCAAGTTCTGCCTATGGAATCCCAGAGTAGAAAGTGACTAGAAATCATTCCCTATTGCTTCGTTTTTGTGTGTGTTTTTTTCTGGTAGGAGAGGTCCTTCATAGAAGGATATCTTATCCTGAAGTCCCCTGTGTACAGAGTATGTGAAGGTGGGTGAAGGAGGCTGTATGGTGACCACCACTCCTGTCTACCTCCCTAAGATGGCCTCTCATATGGCCGACTCACCACAGACAGCCCAGAGAGCATGAGACTCATCCATAGTCACATGGCTCAATGATGTTGCACCTGGGACTTGAGCTCAGGCCTCCAGATCCAGTCCAGGCCTCCCTGATGAGGAGGGGCAGAAGAACACCAATGCACCCAGTCCCAGCAAAGCTGAGGTGGGCCATTCATCTTACCCTTAGCTTGGATACCCTGAGGACATATTGTGTCAAGACCCAGACTGGGCCACCTTTGCTCTAGCAAACCTTGGGGATGCAGAGTAAATATTTTCCAGAAATGGAGGTCCATAAACTGATGAGAGACAGTCCTAAGAAAGAACCTCTGCCTCTGCTTCCTGGGTCAATCCTGGTTATCACTTTTACCCTCAAACACCTCCACCCCCCAAAACACACACACACGAGAGAGAAATACATATTCACTGCTTCAGTGTGGCCAGGGCCTTCTTTACTGAGGAAATATCCCTAATGTGTATGTATTTGTGGTTGTGAGAAGCTGATGTGCTATAAACCAGTAGTACACAAACTTCAGTGTGCACCAGAATCCCTTGGAGATTTGTTAAACAGACTGTGGGTCCCATCTCCAGAGATTCTGATCAGGTCTGGATGGAGGCCTAAGAATTTGTATTTCTGACAAGTTCCCAGGTGTTGTCAATGTGGCTGGTGCAGGGGCCACCCACTAATGACAATAGCTATAAACTGTATCTTGGCTCCATCTGGTATGGCCCTCATGGTATTATAGGGCTGAACGTTCCTTTCATAATATTGATGTCTGTGACCTCAATGCTAGGCTGAAGTTTGCTAGAGTTGTCTTCAACAGAAGACATGAAGAAAAAGGCTTGTTAATACCCTCAGTCTCTGCCTTCCTATGACACCTTCTGCTCCAGTTTTTGTATACTGCCCCGCAAGATGATCTGAACAGGGGCATTGTGCCAGGGCTCCAAAAAAGATTCCCTCCTCCTTCATGGAGTGTAAAGTTAAGCAACTGATCATGGTGTGGTGGCTATATCAACACCGGCAAGACCAAGAATGTTGACAGGATAATTCAAGGAGAAAAGGGGAGACTGTAACTGTCCTTGGAGGAAAGAGGATAAAATTGGCTTGCAATTTCCAGATCAGCTATTTATATAGTCTCAGATTTCAGGCTCAAGCCATGTTCCTTTACCAGGTAGGAAGCAGTAAAATTTTCACTGGAAGACGAAAAGGAAAACCAAAATCCTCTTCATTAGAAATGATAAAGCTGGTGTTCATTAGCATTTAAAGAGGTAGCTTTTTAATATATATATATTCCAATAACTCTTGTATTCTTTTGGGTGAATTTAGCAGACAGATTTCTCCTTCTAATTGTATTTCCTATGAAAATAAGCTAATTGATTTCAGAGAAATGTTATCCACAAATTAGGTTATTTTCTTATTTGTATTTTAATTTCTTGCTTAGTTCTGGTCAAAAATCTTGTGAACTATGTATTTTAATTTATAATTAAATAACCAAGTAATACTGGAACATTACTAATAGACTAATACTATAAATGAGTACTTTAAGAGATGTATATAGGGACAAAGCAATATGAAGAAAATAGAGAATTACATGTTCATTTAAAGTTGAAATTTGGTTCCTAATTAGTTATTATTACACTCTCAATTCAATTCTATAATTGTCTAGTTGTGTGCTAGACACTATGAGAAAAACCAATACACTAATAGACAAGAAAGAACTTCACAAACATTAATATGTGAAAAAAATCATTAGAATTATTTAACAGAAGCATAAAATAGCATCACTACCCTTAAAAGAGTTTGAAGTGACCCTAACAATCAGCCATCTGAGTCAGCCTTCTTGTAACATGAGCATTTCTTCCATAGCTCCACTAACAAGGGTCATCATGCTCCATTTAAACCACTTCAGATGCTAAAAGCATCACAGAATAGTTCACACTGCTGAGATACATCAATAAGTCCAGTAGCTTGTCCTATGCAAACCCATCAGAAACATGAACATAACTTCCATGATCACCACCTTAACTACTCAGCTGCAGATTCAGCATTTCCTGTTGTATTAATCAAGGTTATCCAGAGATGCAGAACCAATAAGGGATATTCAAATAATGTATGCATATACATAAATTCATATTTATATATATGTGAATACATATATATTTAGAGAGAGAGACTGGCTGTAAGAAATTAGCTCACACAATTTAGGTAACTGGTAACTCTGAAATATGTAGGGCAAGTCAGCAGGTTGGAAATTCAAGAAAGGGTTGATGTTGCAATCTTGAGAAGTATTTCTTCTTCTTCAGGAAACCTATCTTTGCTCCTAGGGCCTTCAACTGATTGGTTGTGGCCCATCCACATTATATATGATCTGACAATTAAGTTTGCGAACTCATCCTAGAAAAAGTTCATACCTCATTGCTGAATATCACTACAGTCACCTTTGAAGTACTCCCCTTGGGAAGCTACACACTTATGCCAGCACCTAGTCTACCTGTTAAAGCAATTTTGGAACTCTTTCTCTGAAACGGCCATCAGAACTCTCATCATATTACCCTTGCTGTCCTTAATGTCATCAAAATGTCTTCCTTTCAATATTTCCTTTATCTTTGGGTAAGAAAAACATCACTGGGGGGCAGATCAAGTGAAGAGGGAGGGTAATCCAATACAGTTATTTGTTTACTGGCTAAAAACATCCTCACAAACAGTGCTATGTGAGCTGGTGCATTGTCATAATGCAAGAGCTCCTGTGGGACCATTTTTGCACACATCTTTTTACTGCCAAGATTTTCAGTTAAGCTTTTCCTAACTGTTTTCCTATCGATGTTTATTTGGTCTGCTATGCTTCTCACAGTCAGTCGACCATTTTGACATACATTCAACAAATTTTTCCAATGAGTTTGTCAGTTCCGCTTGTTACTGGCCATCCTAACTTCTCTTCATCAGCAACACTTTCTCTCTCCTCAGAAAAACATTTAATCCATTTGTACACTGCCATTTTCTTCACGGCATTATCCCTATAAACTTGAACTAACATGTCCCTGATTTCACTTCCACTCTTACCAAGTTTAACAAGAAGTTTAATGTTTGTTCGTTGGTCTAATTCAAGCTCTGACATTCTCGCGATGGCACACAAAAACATGCAACAACAATAATGAAAGCCACTCAGCAGGACACTGACAAGAACACAGCTATGAGACACTGATATACCAAGGGGATGAAACCTTATTGAGTTATTTGTACAGTGTTGCCAACATCTGACAAGAACTTAATTGTCAGACCTTGTAGAGGTGATGCTGCTCTACCCAAAGTCTATTGATTCACATGTTAATCACTTCTAAAAAACTCCTTCATGGCATCATCTCAATGGGTGCTTGACCAAACATCTGTGTACCACAGCTCAGATATTTGACATATAACCATTGCACCCATCTTTCTGCCCCTTGGTCCCATTGATACATCAGTTAACATCCTGGCCACAGCCAGGGACAAGTGCTTCATTCCTGGGTTCATGTGTCTCCAAGGAGATTCAGAGTCACACTCTGGCTCTTCCTGACTCATTCCCTGCCCACCTGAGGGGGCGTGGCTTGACTGATTGTTGAACCAGGAGCTGTCACTGAGCACACAGGACTAAGTCCATATGGGCCTGCAGGGCCTGCTGCTTTGAAACTGTCTTGTGGAGTTCGATTTTCTCTCCGCCTGTGGTGAATTCACTAGGCAGGCTCAACCCCTTCCAGGTGAACCTGCAGTAGGATTTGCCTGTCTCTTCAACCACAACACAAGTTTCCTCTGAAAATGCCACCTTTTGACATCTATTTGTCTAACTTCTCAGTGTATTGGTTCCAAGATATGAGGAGGAGACCAGGCTGTGATTGTCATCCCTAAATTCACAACAGCCTCCCTCGTCAGAATATGCTCTAGTTCGTCTATAGCCATCTTAAAATGGACACTCAGAATGGAGCCAATCTTTCCCCCATGATGTGACAGTGCAGAATGAAGTGAGACTATCCCTCCTTCAATCCATGACCTTCAGGGTCACCCAGTCAATGTCACCCCTTCCAACTGTGTGACCTTGGACATTTCATTTAATCTCCCTCAGTCTCAGTCTCCACATTCACAAAATAGGGCTAATATTACCTACTCCCTACTTCATAGACCTGTTATGAGGGTTAAATCACATGAAGTTATGAATTTAAAGCTTTTGCTGAAAAATGCCCAGCAGATACTAGGTGCTCAATAAACAGTTAATGATAATAAAATTTTAGGCAACTTCTACCACCCTCTTGGCTCATTTTGAGTCACTTTTAGACAAATTTTCCTCCCACAACTTCCATTAATTTAATAAATGTTTTAGCTCCAAAAGCAGAATTTTGCAACTCATCAGTTTCTTTTATTTATTTTTTTTTAGGAGTGGGTTTTTTAATTCACGCAAAACAGATAGTACTTTGCCACGGACAAGGTTTCATTTTTCTTTTTCTTATTTTATTTTTTAAAATTATTTTATTTTAAAGATGTAAGGTAAAATTCAGGATTAGGTATACAAGTGGTCCTCACACGGGTAAAGTTTGGGCCTCCCTTTAGTCCTTACTTTGCCTGATTTGAGATCAGGTACCCTTATTAATGTTAATATATGAATGTATTAATATTAATTGATTATTATATATTATACAATATTGTTACTATATTATGTGTTAATGTACTAATATATTATTAATGTGCCCCCTTCCTCTGGCAGTTTCTGGCTACTACCAATTCCTTTCTTATAGTATTATGGTAAATGTTCAGGATCCGCTATGAGTGAGAACATGTGTTACTCAGTTCTTTGTTTCTGTGAGAAATCACTGAGTATTATAGACTCTAAATCCATCAAGTTGCTGCATAGACAACCCACAGAATGGGAAAAAAATACTTGTCAATTGCATATTTGACAAAGGCCTAACATCCAGGATCTACAAGGAACATAATTTTGTTCTTTTTAATGGCTGCATAATATTCCACTGTGTATATGTGCCACTTTTTTTTAATCCAGTCCAGCTTCGATGAGCAAATTGGTTGGTTCCATCTTTTTGCTATTGTGAATAGAGCTGCAACAAATATATGTGTGCAGGTATCTTTTTTATA
>CAUYQG010206104.1:0-14752 GCA_963574415.1 Tarsius wallacei | reverse complement strand
GCTGTCGCAGCAGTTTTGAGTTGAGGGAGAGGTGAGGGTGGTGCAGTCTGGGCCACCTGCTTGTGTGGTCATTTGTGCCCTCTGGCCCCGTGGGTACCTCATTGTGGCTTGCAGCCTCTGTTTTGTGATGGGTTGCTGCGGGCCTGCCTTGCCTTGTGACTTGGTGGGTGGGCAGAGCCCAGTTTGTGGGGAGACTCTCTGGCAAACTGCCACTCGATGTCCCACGGTTCCACGCTCTGCCTTCACCGTGTGCGAGGAATTGCTTTCTTTTTTGTTGTTTTTGAGTTGGAGTCTCGCTCTTGTTGTCCAGGCTGGAGTGCAGGGGCACGCTCACGGCCGTCGCAGCCTCCACCTGCTAGGCAATCCTTCCACCTCAGCGTTTCAAGTAGCTGGAACTACAGGCACGCGCCACCACGCCCGGCTGAAGAATCGCTTTCATTCTTGACGGAAAAGAGCGTGGGGTTGCTACCGAACGCTGGAGGTTCCAGGCTGTCTTTGTCCTTCTTGGACTGCCTCATGGGCCCCACACACACCGTTTCCCCCTGCAGGTGTCCCTGGCCTCCTTCCCCGTCGGCTGGCATTTCAGTCTTGCCGCTCATCACAACGCTGGCGACCACTTTGTGATTGACCCACTTCAGGATTGCTGCAGGGCCTCTGCTGTTTCAAGACCCAATCAGCGCCTTTGCTGTTAGGGGGTCTGTGACAGCATCATCTGTGACCCGCAGACCACCGAACGTCCCACCGAGACACCGTTCTTATTACTTTGGTACAGGAGGCACCCTCCAGGCCCCCCCGAGGGACATCACTGGCAGGTGGACTGTCCGGCCTCAAGTGGTACATTGGTTATCTATTACAAAGCAGCAAACCACCACAGCAGTTTAAAACAGCATGTGGCTATTATTTCAGCATCTGCAGATGGGAAGTCTGGACATGACTTGACTGGGTCCTTTGTGCGTGGTCTCACGAGGCTGCCCTCAAAGTGTGGGCCAGATTGCCCCCATCTGGAGTGTGGGATCCTCTTCCAAGCTCGCGTGCTCACTGGCAGAGCTCAGCTCCTTGTAGCTGCAGGACTGAGGTCCTTGTTTCTAGCTGACAGTTGCTGGGCGCTGCTCTCAGGTCCTTGAGGTGGCTGGCCCTTGGTTCCTCGCTGCAGGGTCCCTCACAGCCCGGCAGCTCGCTTCCTTCAGCCATTGGGGTGCTCTTCCTCCAAGACATCCCGTTGCAGTGTCACAAGAGGTAACACGACCGTGGAGAACTGTCCCACCACCTTTGCCAGATGCTGTTGACTAGAAGTGAGTCACAGAGTCTGCCTGTGCTCAAGGGGGCGACAATACAAGGGCAGGACTCACGGGGGGTCTTTAAGGGTGCCCACCAGGTACCACAACCTCTCCACATGCCTCCTTCTCTGAGCCTTCGATCCCTTCCTCACTATGGTGGTAGCCTGGCGTTTGCCCCTCCCTCAGGGTGAGCCCACGCTGTCCTCAAACATGCAAGTCAGCACCGTCTTCTCTGGTTCTTGCCGGGGTGTTGAGTCATTTTCCCATCTCAATAAACTCTTTCTTATTCAAACTTGACATCCAATCCCCTGGCTCTAGGCCCTCCGCATCCAGTCCTGTAAGACTTTCCTGGTTCCTGAGGGTGCCTCTTGGTGAGGACCGGCATCTCCTTTGGGGTGTGGACTTCCCTGAGCAGGCCTGGCACTTCCCCGGACTGCTTATGTCGTGACTCAGCTCCAGTTATTGTCCTGGTGGCCAGGAGAGAAGGTGGGGTGAGAGCCCGAGGAGGGCGTTTGTTGTCCTGCACTGGAGGGCCTCTGTACTCATGCTGTCTTCAAGTAGAGTGGGAAGGGAGTGCTGGAATACTGGCTTTTCCTGGGGGGAATGGGCCAGAGGGTTCGGGAGGGTCTCGTGTCTAGGTGTTTCTGAGTACGGTGGCCCCGCTTTCCCCATTCGGGTGTCAGGAGCCCGTTCCCTCCCAATCAGAGCCCGAACCTGAACGCAGCAGCCTTGCTGCATTTGGGCTTCCAACCTCTGGAGCCGCACTACTTTACAAACAAACTTCTTCTGCCCTCTCCCTGCTTGCTGCCAAGGAAGTCCTCTGACGTTCATTCCTCACCTTTTCATGATGATGAATCACCTCAGCCTCCTGTTGTCTTTCCCTGGTGCCTTTATCGCACCCAGCAGCCGCCGTCCCATTCCACGGTGCTTTTAACGCCGACTTCTGCTGCCCTGCACCTCTTCCGGCTTCATCTGTTCACCAGCCCGTGCATTCCCTTCTGTAGAGCTCTCATCCAGCACAGAACAGGTGAAAGCTTTAGCAGCTGCCATATCGACATGCTGGAGCCCACAGCACTCTACCAGCACCAGTGCTGTGGTGCTTACTGCCAGCCACCGGGGGCATGGGGAATCCAGCTCTAAAATTCCATTTCAGAAGAGGAATGCTGGCGAGATGTTGGAACAGAAGATCCCCTAGCACCGCTCCCTTCATAAAAACACGACTAGAAATGATTAAAGTGTCTGAATACTACCCTGAGCTCATCAGAAGGTGGGGGGAAAGCACAGAACCCCCCTGGGCCCACAGGATCAAAAGAAGGTGTGACTGGCGAGACAACTGGTCAGTTCAGACTGCAACATCCCCTCCCTCAAGTGCGCCTAAGGGCATTCCCGGAGAATTTCCTAGACCCACAGTTTCCAAGGTGAGAGAAGGAAATTGGAGGTAGACATCTGATCCCCTCACTGCTCTGGGAGTCTTTGTTGGATATCCACTTTGGGCCATCCTACAGGAACCACTGGGAGCTCCAGGAAGGCTGAACTCCCTGGGATGAGTTGGGGACAAAGAGCTGGGCACTGATTGTGGCTGGCTATGGTTCTTGGTGGCTCCACTGTCCTTTGATCAACAAGAGTGCCATGTTGGAAAGACTGATGGTGTCTTGGTGCTGCAGGAGGCATTATTTGTGGGGAGGCTTGAAGCCCTGACTGGATTTTCCACAAAGCCCAGAAGCTCATGTGGCACCTTCCCCTGGCCCACAGACAGCTAAAAGTTTGGAATTAAGTTCAGTGTCCACTTGAGTCTTCTCTAGACTGGGAGACAACATCAAAGCAGAAATACAACATTTAACTTTCAGCACTTACTGTAACTTTTCCACAGACCAGGAAACAATGGCAGGGCAATGAGTTAGTTCCAGTGCAATGTTTTAGTTCTGGTGCTCACTGTATGTCCTTTCCAGAATGAGAAGAAGCAACAGATCAGTGTTTAAGTTCCGGTACTAGGTGGCAAAGTTATAACACCACCAAAGAAGACCTGAAAAAACAGGAAGAGGTGGCTGTGTCAACATAGGTATCAACAGGTATCAACATAGGGATGCAAGGATTGTGAAAACTTAGGGTAGCATGACACAAAAGAAATCAACAGAGCTCCAGAAATGGATCCAGAAGAATTGAAGATTTATGAAGTGAAGATTTATGAAATGGAGATTTGTAAAATACAGATAATTCAGAATATTCCTCTTAAAGAAGTTAAGGGAATCACCATATATATATATATATATATATGTATATATGCAAACTATATAAAATTTGGAAAACAATCCAGGAACAAAATTAGAAATTTGTCAAAGAAATATAGACAGTAAGAAAACAAAACAACAAAAATGAGCAGATAGAAATCCTAGAAGAAAATAATGCAGTAAGTGAACTGAAAAGCACATTAGAAAGCCTCAACAGCAGTCTTGATCTAACAGAGGAAATAATCAGTGAACTTGAAGACAGAATGTATAAAGTTGCTCAGTAAGAGGTGGAAAAAGAAAAAAGAGTAAACAAGAGTGAAGAGAGCCTATGAGAATTATGGGACACCATCAAGCAAGCTTTCACATGATAAAAATTCCTAAAGGAGACAATAAAGAAAAAGCCCTAGAAAGCATATTTGAGAAAATAATGGTTGAAAATTTCCCAAATCTGGAAAGAGATCACCAATCAAATTCAACCAAAAGAAGAAATCCCCAAGGTGTATCATAATCAAATTTAAAAAAAATCAATGATAAAGAACATTCAAAGCAGCAAGGGAAAAGAAACATACTGTGTTCAATGGAACTTCAATATGGCTTCTAGCAGATTTCTCAGCAGAAACCTTGTAGACCAGGAGAGAGTGGGATGCTATGTTCAAAGTGACGATGAAAAAAGCAAAACAAAATAAAACAAAAAAACATTGCCAACAAGGAATATCGTACCCTGGAAAGCTTTCCTTCAAACACAAAGGAGAGGTAAGACTTTCCCAGACAAATAAAAGTTGAGGGACTTCATCAACACCAGACCTGTTGTACAAGGTATGCTAAAGGAAGTCCTTCAATCTGAAAGAAATGAATTCTAATGTGTAACATCTGAAAGTATTAAACTCACTGGTTAAAAAGAAAATAGACAAATTCAGAATAATACTGTAACTGGAGTAAATAAACTACTTACATCTTAAGTATGAAGACTAAAAGACAAAATGGAAAATCAATAATAATTACAAAAATTGGTTAAGAGATAGGCAATACAATTGTAAATGGAACCATCAATAAGTCAAAATGTGTGTAGGGGGTGGTTTTAAATTGTGGAGTTTGGTTTTGTTATTTTTCTTTGCAATAAAAGTTAAGTAATCATCAGTTTAAAATAACCTGTTATAACTGTATGATTTTTTTGAGCCTCATGGTAACCACAAAGCAAAAACCTGTAATAGATACAATGAAAATAAATAACATGGACCCAACGTGTCTTCCTGGAGAAAATAATCACCAAGGAAGACAGGAAGAGAGGAAAAAAAGATCCATAAAGCAACCAGAAAACCAGCAGCAAAATGGGAGAGCTACACCCTTATCAATAATAACTGTGAATGAAAATGGATGAAAATTTCCTATTAAGAGACATAGTGGATGTCTCAACTATATGCTGTCTACAAGAAGCACTTCATCTATAAAGACACACACACAGACTGAATGTGAAGTGATGGCAAAAGATATTCCATGCCAATGGTAAAAAAGAGGGCAGAAATGTCTATTCTTAGACAAAATCAACTTTAAACCAAAAACAGTTTAAAAAAGGACAAAGAATGTCTTTATATAATGATAAAAAGATCAATACAGCAAGAGGATACAACAATTATAAATGTATATGCATCCAACACTACAGCACCCAGATATATGCAACAAATCTTACCAGATCTAAAGGGAGAAATTTACTACATTACAATAATGGTAGAAAACCTCAACACCCCACTTAAGCAATAGACAGATCCTTCAGGCAGAAAATCAGTAAACACCGGAGTAAACTGCGCTCTAGACCAAATGGACCTAGCAGTCATTTACAGAACACTCCATGTAACAGCTGCTGAATACAAATTTTTTTTGACGGCACATGGAACATTGTTCAGGCTGAGCCATATGTTAGGCAACACGTCTTAATAGATTAAAAATATCAAAATCTTATCGTGCATCTTATCTGACCACAGTGAAATGGAACTAGAAGCCAATAATAGAATAAATGTTGAAAATGGTACAAATCCACGTAAATTAAACAACATATGGGTCAATGAAAAATCGAAAAGAAAATTAGAACACTATTTGAGACAAATGAAAGTGAAAACACAGCATAACCAAGCCTATCATATGCAGCAAAAACAGTTCTCAGAGGGAAGTTTATAGCCATAAACTCTACATTAAAAAAGTGGAAAGACTTCAGATAAACAACCCAGTAGCACAACTCAAGAAACTAGAAAAGGAAGAATGAACCAGACACAAAATTAGTAGATGAAGAGAAATAATCAAGATCAAAGCAGAAATAAACAAAACTGAGGCTAGAAACACAATACAAAAGATTAGTCCAATAAAATGTTGGTGTTTTGAAAAGGTATACAAAATCAGCTGGGTATGGTAGCTCGTGCCTATAATCCCAGCACTCCGGGGGGCCGAGGGTGCAGGTTCACTTGAAGTCAGGAGTTCAAGATCACGTTGGGCAGCATAGAAAGACCCCATCGCTACAAAAAAATGGAAAAAGTAGCTGGGCGTGGTGGCACACATCTGTAGTCCTCGCTACTTAAGAGGTCGAGGTGAAGGATCACTTGAGCCCGGAGTTTGAGCCTGCACTGTGCTATAATCGCACCACTGCACTCTATCTAGCCCGGACAACAGAGCAAGAGCCTGTCTCAACAACAATGAAAAAGGTGAAGAAAATCAGCACGCCTTTATCCACACTAACTAAGAAAAAGAGAATATGCAAACAGTAAAATCAGAGACAGAAAGGAGGCCACAAAAATGCAAAGAATCACCAGAAACTATTTTGAGCAACTATATGCCAACAAATGGAAAAACCTAGAAGAAATAGATTCCTGGAGACATACAGCATACCAAGATTGAGCCATGAAGAAATAGAAAACTTAAACAGAGTTCAAATAATGAGATTGAAGCCATAATAAAAAGTCTCCCATCGAGGAAAAGCCCAAGTCCTGATGACTTCACTACCAAATTCTACCAAACATTTAAAGAAGAACGAATATCAATTGTACTTAAACTACTCCAAACAATTGAAAAGAAGGAAACATTTCCAAACTCATTCTATGAGGCCAGCACTACCATAATACCAAAATCACCAGACAAGGACACAACAGAAAACAACTGATCATTCCAATCAATGCTGAAAAAGCATCAAGTAAAATTCAGTATTTCTTCATGGTAAAAACTCTCAACAAACTTGGTATAGTAGAAACATACCTTAAAACAATAAAGGCCGTGTATGACAAACTTTACCCATTCATAATAATGAATGGGGGAAAATTGAAAATCTTTCTTCTAAGATCTGGAAAAAGACAAGGACGCTCACCTTTACCTCTTTGACTCAATATAATACTGGAAGTCCTTGCCAGAGAAATTAGGAAAGAGAAGGAAATAAAGGGCATGTCAACTGGAAAAAAAGAAGTCAAATTAGCCTTGTTACTGACAACATAATCCTATATTTAGAAATATCTAAATATTCCACCAAAAATTGTTAGAATTGATAAATGAACTTCATGAAGTTGCAGTCAGCATGCAAAAATCAGTAGCATTTCTGTACACTAACAGCAAACAATCTGAAAAAGAAATCAAGAAAGCAATTTCACTTACATTAGCTACAGAAAAAAATAAAATACCTTGGAATAAATGTGACCAAAGAAATACAAGGTTTCTATACTGAAACTCTAAAACACCAATGAAAAAAATTGAAGAGGGCACAAAATGATGGAAAGATGTTCCATACTCAAGGATCGAAAAGATTAATATTGTTAAAAATATCCACACTACCCAGAGTGACCAACAGATTCAATGCAATCCTTATCAAAATACCAATGACATTCTTCTCCCTGAAGTCGAAAAAAGTTGCCTTAAAATTTCTTTGGAACCCTAAAAGTCACTGAAGAGCCAAAGCAGTCGAGTAAAAAAGAACAAAGCTGGAGGCAACACACGACTAGAATCAAAATACAGAGGGTGCCAAAAGATGTATTCACATTTTAAGAAAGGAAAAACACATATTGCTAACAAAAGGTAAATACAAGTCACATTTGGCTTCTGCAGTTACAAGAGGTGCTCAAAGTGGTTACCATCAGCATCCAGACACTTCTGTAAAGGACTTAGAAAAATAATACATAGATAACATCTCTTCAAATGTGTATATGCTTTTTCTTGGCACCCCCCCCAAGTATATAACAAACCTATGGTAACCAAAACAACATGGTACTTGCATAAAAACAGACACCTAGACCAACGGAACAGAATATAGAACCCAGGAATAAATCCACACATTTGCAGGCAGCTCATTTTTGACAAATGCACCAAGAACGTACACTGGTGAAAGGACAATCTCATCAACAAATGGTGCCGGGGACATGGTGTATCCATGTGCAGAAGAAATAAACTAAACCCTACCTCTCACCACATGCAGAAATCAAATGAAATGCATTAAAGACGTACACATCATGCCTGAAACTATGAACTACTAGATGAAATCACTGGGGAAATGTTTCAAGGGCATTGGTCTGGGCAAATTTTGGGGGGGAGGTAAAGCCTCAAAAGCCACACCTCATCAACAGGAATACCTGCAAAATGAACATTTGTATACCTAGCACTGAATTGTCCCCACATCTCCAAAATTAAAAAACAAACAAACAAACTCAAAAGCATAGGTAACAAATGCAAAAACAGACAGACGGGATTACATAAAGCTAAAAAGCTTCTACGTAGCAAAGGAAACAACAGAGTCAAGAGACAACATACAGAATGGAAAAAGATAATTGTAAATTATCTGTTGACAAGGGGTTAACATCCAGAATACATAAGGAACTCAAACAACTCAATAGCGAACAAAGCAAAGCAAATTTACTACATGCTAATAATAGTAGAAAATGTCAACACTCCACTTACAGCAATAGCCAGATCCTTCAGACAGAAAATCAGTAGACACTGGAGTAAATTGCACTCTAGACAAAATGGACCCAGCAGCCGTTTACAGAACATTCCACACCCCCTAAAACAAAAACCCACAAATCCTTTGATTAAAAATGGGCAAATGGCCGGAACAGACATTTCACAGAAGAAGACATGCAAATGGCCAAAAGGTGTACGAAAAAAGCCCAGCCTCACTAGTCGTTAGAGAAATGCAAATCAGATCCACAATGATATATCATCTCAATGCTGTTAAAATGGCAATTATAAAAACACATGAAAAAACAAATGCTGGCAAGAATGTGGAAGGGAACGTTTATACACTGCTGGTGGGAATGTATATTAGTACAACCTCCGCGGAAAATAGTATGGATGTTCCTTACTAAAAATGGATCTGCCATGTAATCCGGTTGGGTATATATCCCAAAGAAAGGAAATCAGTGCATTGAAGGGATATTTGCACTCCCTGTTTATTTAGCAGTATTCACGAAAGCCAAAATACGGAAGCAACCCGAGTGTTCGTCAGTGGATGCACGGAGAAAGGAAATGGGATGTATTTGCCTACTGGAGTGTCATTTGGCCACAAAAAAGAACGGAATTCTGTCATTCGCAGCAACATGGATGAAACTGGAGACCATGACGTTAGGTAAAACAAGCCAGGCCCGGGAAAGACAAACATCTCCTGTTCTCACTCGTATGTGGGAGCTAAAAAAAATGGATCTCCTGAAGGAGGAGAGTAGAATGACGTCACCAGGGGCTGGGAGTCACAAAGGAAGCGGGGTGAAGCGGGGTTGGCCGATGGCTCCAAACACAGAGCTGAGTAGAAGACACGAGTTCTGATGTGCGATCGCACAGCCGAGGTGATCGTCACTCATAGTGGTTTCATTTCTATTTCAAAATACTTAAAAGAGCACATCTAAAAATGTTCCCAACACAAAGAAGGGATGTATGTTTGAGGTGACGGACCCCGTGACTGCCCTGGTATGCTCACTGCACATTGTACGCACGAATACAAATGTCACATGCCCCGCAGATCGGGACCGTTACCGTGTATCGATAAAAAACTCCATTTTGGAGTCTGCTTCCAAGAAACCCTCCTGAAGGCCAAGCTTAGTCTGGCTCCTCGGGAACAGACTGAGATGCAGCTGTGCTTGTGGCGGTCTTATTGGGGGATGGGCTTGGAACCGCAACTCCGCAGACCCGGGGGTGGCCCTGGGTGGCGGAGGGGAGTGCGGATGCAGGTGCAGCGGGGACTTGACACCCCGCAGGCTCTGGAGCCGGGCTGGCCCTTCCCTGTTGTCTCGCCTTGAGGCAAGGGGGCTGGCCCTTTGAGTCCCTGCACTGGACGGTCCCTGGGTGTAGGCTGCCCCCGGGGAGGGGCATAACCTGGGATGAGGCAGGTCTCTGCAACCAAGGACAGTGTCCAGAGGGGGCCCTGTGTGGTCCCTCAGCACCGAACACTCTCAAGGGCCAGGGTGACACCTCTTGATGGGAAGTCTGGGCCAAGGGCCACAGTGTCCTGCTTCCCAGTGGGCCTCGGAGGGGCGACTGAGTCCCCAGAGGACGCTTGGCCACACCTGGAGACATTCTCGGTCGTTACACTGCGTGAGGCGGGTTGCTGCTCATGTCTAGTGGGCAGAGGCTGGGAAACTGCTGAAAGTTTGGCAGTGCTCAGGACTGTCCCGTAACGGAGAAGATCTGACCTCCAAGTCACTAGTGCAGAAACCGAGGACCCTGTGCCATGCCATGCTGCTTTGAGTCAACTCCCAAATAAGTCATTTGCTCCAAAACCCTTGTCTCAGGGTCTGTGCTTGGAGGATCCCAAATCAGGGAAATGGAGACATCCAGGTTCCAATGATGAAGCTGTTTGCCTGGCGTTGCAGGGCTTGTGGGGAGGAAGACTGGACAGCTTGGGATTGGGGTCCTGGCTTCCTGTCTCCTGGGCCCACACTCTTGTCTAAGGCCTTGGCATGGGGCTGGTGAGTGGACCAGTCTCTGGTGGTGGACTTGGGTCATCCCTGGGCTTCGCAGCGAATTCTGGCTCCGATTAAACAGTGATGCAGCCATTCTCAACTGGACTCTGGGATGTGGACAGTGATTCGAATGACCTCAATTTTCCTGAAGTTGGTGTGTAACCAGCCCCAGCAGAGACGCACAGAGAAGTCGATTTCTCACATGCAGGGATGCCTCAGGGCTTTGAGGCTCATCCTCTTGCAGAAACCTGATTGAGAACGGCTGGCTGGGTGAAGGCTTTCCTCTCACGTTCCTGAGCTTCCATTTGTTAATGCGTGTGTCATTCAGTCATTTTCTCTCTCATTTGTCACTTTATTTGCCAGCAGTCATGCTCAGCAGTAGACATTCTCGTGCCATAGGCATGCTGCTTCAGAATGGAGAGTGGCTTGGGTGATCATTGTCAGACAGTTCTACAAATGACGGAACTGAGGACTCAGATGGGTCGGCAATGGCCCCGCAGGTCTCGGAGCTTCTTCAGGACAGATTGGGGGTTGGAGCCAGCTCCCAGAGGGGCTTGTGTGCCCAGGAAAGACAACAGTGTGTGGTCTTTCGCTGCAGAGATGGGAATATGCGGCCAGTCCAAATTTGTATTGTGTTGCTATGCATGGCGTATTAATGTTCCCTGCCAACAACCCAGAGGGATGGGGCGTAGCCCTTTCTGCAGCCTGTATGTCTCTGGAGAGCTGTGTGCCACCGGGAATCTTCAACCAGCAGTTCTCATAGCTTAGATTTGGTCTGGGCCGAGGGAGCAGTTTAAATCCAGAAGTTCCTCTTCCAGCTGCCAGGCAAAGTGCGCGAGGGAGAATGCCCCCACGTCAGGAAAGGACAGCCCCACCTTGCCATTTAAGAGGGCAACCTGTGAAGCCACTTGCTTTCCCGAGGGTCACGCTCCTGCCAGCCTTCCTTGGAGGCAGAGAAGCTGTTGTCAGAGGACACACGCTGGGACTGGACACGTGCCGGGAGCCTTCTCCGGCCGGAGCCTTGACAGGAAACCGTGTTCCTTCCCTCTCTGCCTGGTTCCTGCCCAGGCTTGGTTTTCTCATCGTTGGGGTCTGTGTGAGGCACTTTTGTTGCCAGCACGGTGCTGGGAGATAACTGCCACCGACCCAGTTCGCCCTGGTCATTCACACCCGAGTGTCGCCAAACCCCAGTGCCCGGCCTCAAGCGTTCCGTCACCGCCACAGAGTGGCTTTCCCGGCACTTGGCTGCTGGCCTCACGCCAGAGATGACCTTGGGTTTCAAGGAAAATACTCCCGGTGCTCGGGCAGGGAGCCTGAAGGGAGTTGTTTCCATAGCAACCAGACATGCTCCAACTTACTCCCCGTGGGCTGAAGCCCAGGTTGTGTGCACTGTGGATCTCCACCGAGACGTTTAACTGTTTTCTGAAGTCCTTTTCTTTGTATGAGGCGAGAACTCACGGCCGCGGGCGAGCCCTGCCAGCGTGTGCTTGGGAGCGAGTGGGCTGTTGGCTCTGGCACCGGCACGCCTCATGGTGACGGGAGTCGGGGACAGGGCGGCTCCCAGTTCGGCCTGGCCAGGACACAAGCATCAGGCCTGGAGGCCTCCCTGGTCCTGGCGCTGCCTTGGCAGGGGTGTCTCCGAGGCCTCTGAGGGGCGAGGGTGACCTCTCTCGCAGTGGCCTGCAGGAGAACCGACGGGCACTGCGCTCAGCCCGCTGCTGCCTCTCCTGGCGTCTCGGGCTGGTTCTTCTCTGTGTCCCCACCCCCTCCCCCGCTTGGGGTAGGTCTGAGGCTTCCAGCCCTGCCCAGGACTGGGTGGAACGGCCGCCTAAGCCTGCGATTTCCTCCCGTTTGTCTCCTGGAATTCCCCACGACGGCGTCCATGTTCCCTGGCAGCACCTGCCGGCAGCAGGAGGGGCATTCTGGCCTCCGCCGGCCTGACCGTGTGCGTCTCTCGGAGGGCGCTGGACGTGGGCGGGGCAGGACGTGTATTGTGGGCGCTCTCCGGGCCCCTCTCGTGCTCGGGCTGGCTTGTCTTCCTGGTGGCCCTGTTGCATGGTCTCCCGCATCATCGTGCAGGAAGGAAAGCGTGGCGTCTGCCCTGGAGGGTGCACTGCCTGCTGGGGCTGCTGCCCAGGCGTCTCCCAGGCTCTGTGCTCCCCGGAGTGGCTGTTGGAAGGTGGAGGGGGATGTCACAGTTTTCTCTCTGCCTCAAATTGTCTTTTCTCCTAGGCAAGCTTAGGAAACGGCCACACGAATGCCAGCTAAAATAACTGATATCCTGAAAAACAGCCACATGCCCTGCCCTCTCTTCTGCTGTCCCTTGCCACAGGCTTGGCCCCGGTCTTAATTGTGGGTCTTGGTGCATCAACCTCCAAGGACCGGAGATGTCGAGGGATTCTGGACCCTGCCCGGGATGGAGGTGGGTTGAACACGTCACACAACACGAGGCAGACGTGCGGGTCCTGCTTGGCCAACACGGTCATTCCTCTTCCCCTCGAGGTGTCGAGGTGAGGCGTGTCCACATGGTGTGAGCTGGTCACTGGCTGGGACAGTGCTTTCCGCCCGCCTGCGGTCCTCGCCAGCAGGGCGCTCCGTTGGAGGACACACAAGCAGCTCAGGGCCACAAGGGTTCCCACTTCCCAGCAAGTCCCAGCCTGCATCTTGGATCTCACACCATGTCCGCCCTTATGGGGGCAGGACAAGCAGGCGATGTGAACAGACTCCTGGGCAGTGTGGGTGGAGGGCGCTTTGGGGCAGAGTGGCACAGATGGATAGGTGGGTGCATGCGTGAGCAGTCACACAGAGGGGCGCTCGGTCCTGGGCGCTGCCCAGCCAAGGCTGAGATCGGACCCCTCAGATCTGTGCTGAGAGTGTTTCCGCCACCCGTATTTCCCTGGCCAGGACCCTGGGGTCCTCGATGTCTGGCTCAGGCTCATTGGAAGCTGTGCCGCTTGGACTCCAGCCCAGGACGGCTGTCGCTTTGACCTGCAGCCTTCGAAGGACCCAGAGCAAAGTGGGGGCTCCAGGAAGGCTCCCTCAGACGTGACAGATGCCATCGTGACCATGGTTTCATCACGCGCCAAGGTTACTCTAGTTAGCCATAGAATACACGGGGCAGGCGTTTCAAGCAAGCCTCTTCACCCACGAAGACGACGTGGTTCAAAGGGCAGGTTTGGGGGTCCGAGTGGCTGTATCCCCCCTGCCTAGACCTGCGCTTGGTGTGTCCGAGGGGCTCGGCACGTGTCTGTTGGATGAAGAGGACTGAGCTCACTGAGCTCGGACGGAGAGGAGCCCCCAGAAGAGTCCGGGCAGCTGGATGCTACCCCAGAAGCTGTCGCAGCGGGGCCGCGGCGTGTGTTTGGCGCTTAGGTGTGGCGTGTAGTGTTTGCTCGCTGTGGACGGTTCCTCACTCCCCTCACCCACCCCATACTCTGAAAACCTCAAGAGGCAGAGAAGGCACCTGATTCCTTCTACGCTCCCGCGTTGGGTAAACAGTAGGCGTGAACTACACATGGATTGGTGGCCTGGCTGCAGAGGGCTGAGAGGCAGCCACGGGTCTCTCAGCTGGTGTCACCTTCCCCGGGGGAGGCCCACCCCCGCTTTCCACTGGAGGCCCCCAACTGCAAACAGAAAACCTCCCCTGCCTTGGAGGGTGCTGGGGTCTCCGCTGTGGCCTCAAAGGGTCCCGGTGGGTCCTGTAGGCACTTCTCCCTCCCTCTTCCCCCCACGGCTGCCCCGACAGCCAGGGCTTCGGGAGAAATCCCACTCTGGGGCCGGGCGTCTCGGTGCTTGGGGTCCCTGTGTCCGCGGTACTGATGGTGGGTTCGACTCAGGGGCAGGCTGGCTGGGACGGGGCTGCTGGGCTCCACGAAGCAGCCCTGCAGTCGAGCCTGCGACGGGGGGTGCGTGGCCTTCCGGCTGCTCCTCCCTGGAGAGCCAGGCCCTGGGCACGCCACTCCGGCAGCCTCTCCTAAGCACCCCGAGCCAGCCTCACCAGGCCGCCGCACGGTGACGTGGCTGTGACGCGTCCTGACGGCCGCCCTGCTGGTGGTGCTTCCGCGGCGTGGCTTCTGCTGCGCCGGAACTCTCTCCCTGTTCCCGGACAGCTTGTGAGCATTTGGGAATGTTCTCAGTTTCATACTCCCTGCAATAAACCCGACACAGCTCCTTCTCATCTGTGATCTCTAATTAAATCGTCAACTTGGCTTCTGTAGTGGAGGCTTTATTTCTCTTACGATCGGGTATTTCCCCTGAGGAGGAATGCTGTCGGGGTTTTCAGCGCACCGCAGTCAGTGTCCTGGGGCTCAGAGAAGTGGTGGTTCCAATGAGC